>SKCR01003389.1:0-65237 GCA_019454045.1 Zanthoxylum bungeanum | reverse complement strand
AAATTATTCATGACAAAATTGTTTCATAACTCAAATTCTCAATTTTATATTACATGATCATGATATGGATTAAATGCTCCCTTTAAACCTTTTGGAAATTAAAATTAGTTATTGGTAAGCATAGATGCTTCACATTACTTAGAACTTTTATAAACATTTTCCCCCCATAAATAATTAGTTAATTATGATAAAAGTTTGAAAATTAGGGTTACAGTTTGGAAATTGAAGGAGGGATCACTCACTTTACACATGTAAGTTTACACAAAAATATAATCCTTTCTATATGTTCTGTGGCCGCTGCCACTGTAATGAGAGATAATATATCATGTTTCGGATGTATATGTCATCTCTCTCATAATAGTTGGGTCCCACAACTGATATAATTTTTCCTGTAATGGGCAATGCCATTCTCATTTTTCATTGCGGCCATTATCTCACACAAAATTGCCAGTTGGGTCCCACAACTGATATAATTTTTCCTGTAATGGGCAATGCCATTCTCATTTTTCATTGCGGCCATTATCTCACACAAAATTGCCAAAATGAATTACTACGTTTGAGTTTTATCAAAATGATCATTTTCTCCGAAGTAGATTTCGGAAAATCCAAATTCTCTGAAATCTACCCCGAACTTTTTTAAAAAAATTTTTTTACTTAAAATTTTGGATATCCAAAGTAATAACTTCGGATCTCCGAAGTTATCCGAAGTTTTAAAAATATATAAGGCTGAGGTCTCCGAAGTGAACATAATACGATAAAAAAATATTTGAATTATTCATCAAGACTTAGATATCCAAACTTTTCTCCGAAGTTACTTAGGAATCCGAAATTTTCTCTGAACTTTCTCCGGAATCCGAACTTGTCTCCGAAGTTATGATTGGTGTTGTTCATTATTACTTTCCAGCAATGAGTATTTCAATCAACACCAGAATATCTGGATTGCACGACCTATTGTTGAGACATATACAATAGATATATAAGATATTACAAAATATGCACAGATCGATCAACTGCGCAAGATGAGACGTGACAACCTTTATACTTTAGACGCCCCAATGTTTGCTCGATTATGTCGGATGTTCACCAGTAACATCAATCCGGAAACGATTCAGAAGTACCATTTTCAGTTTTCAACTTGATTGTTATGGAGGAGGTTAGATATTAATTTAACTTGATATGTGAGGTATTGGGGTGTCCGGTTGTGGAGGTTATACAGTCTGAGCCCCATTGTGACTGGGAATACAAAGCATTCATTGATTAGAGAGTTGTCATGGTGTTGGGACCGAGGCCTACGGAGAGTGAGCGCGTCTCGTTTTATGATGGCCGATTGTATGCTTTGAGGCGGAGGCATATCAAACTAGGCATTCAGACTATAGATGATGTCATTCAGTTGATCATCTACCGCGTATCGATTACCAGAATGAGGTCAATATTTTAGACATTATTTTGTTAGACTGCATACTACACGTATATTTTATATTGTACATATTAATTTATTTTTATATTTTATATTATAAATAAATCCTACAAATATTTTTTCCTTGCAATGACGCAGGGTGGACAGATGAACTCTTATTATAGGGCATTGGTTTCAGGTTCATGCCCAGAGTAGGACGAACATTCCCCATGATATGGTCATCATCCAACTCATGCAGTATTTTCGGCTGAATTTAGATGAGGAGGTGGTCTCCTTTGAGCATCCGACTGTCATTAACCAGAGATTCATGCTACGGAGGAGCCTCTATTGTACAGAAACATGCGATGTTTTCATGACAGGTATCGAAAAATTATATATATATTTTTTCATTAAAAAAAATTGATAGTGATTCGAATATTTAAATTTTTATTTATCTGTTTGTTAAGTCGTCGTGCTACGCAGAACCAGTTGTCACATGTTGATCATGTTGCCGATGATCCACCAGAAAGCTTTGATGGCGCTGGCCCATCTTGCGCTGGCCCATCTTGCGCTGGCCCATCTTGCGGTGATCCATTAGTCACTTTATTACGTGACCGCGAATTTACGATAGAGAAAAATCAGACGAGCATCAAGGAGCGACAGAAGTATGGAGTCCGTTTTCATCTAGATCGTTGATTTTTAATCGAACGGTTCAGATTTGGAGGAAAAGAATAATGGTCTCTCTCCAACAAATTTCGTGTTGTAAATTTTTAAAGAGTTTTCCAGAACAATCTGTTATGCCGGCATTGACCATTAAAAACAACAGTCTGTTTAATGGTAAATACCAGCACCGCACTCTTAGGGTCCCACATCGAACGAGACGCGTGCTGTGAATAGCCAATGAAATTTCGCCACGTAGTATTTTGCCACCCCCATCTAGCTGTCGGATTTGTTGCCGGCTCGCTCGAGCCGAGAAAGCGACCGGTTCAAATTTGGCGGTTCGTCAGGAGGTGCAGTCCAGGATATGTATAGCTAGCTAATTGGCATCAATTACCATTGACTATGTTTTATTTCATGGAATCCGAAACTACGTGATCATAATTTGTAATATGTAATTAAAATCTACCTATTTAAAAAGGTAATGAAACACAATTAAATATTTTTGTTGGGAAAATTTAAGCCAAATTTTACCAAAACATGCAAATTAAATTCCTTTCATGAAATTAAGAGAATTTTTTTTTTAATTTATTATATATGTTTATAATTGTTGATGTTACATTTTATTTATAAATAAAATATAAGAATAAAAAATAAAAAAATTAATGAATATGTTATTATTAATTTTTAATGGCAGTGACTTGATGTATTATAAAAAAATCAATGACTTGATGAGACATAATGAAAAAAAATTAGGGACTTAGAAGATTTTCTCTCTAAATAAAAAGGTGACATCAACAATTAAGCATACCAATTTTTTATAATATATTTTTTCATTTCAAAATTCTGATATTTATTAAAAGAAATATTTTCTTTTTATAGGGTTGAAACACAAGTGCTAGCCGCTGTTTACGAACCCAAAGTTGGAAATATAATCATGAGAAGACTTGCATTGAAGTAATTTGAAAGCCAAAAACTCGATAAATTGATAATTTCTTCTTTTATTACTCTTTTTTAATTAAAAATATAGTTATTTGCCAATGAGATTATGTACACACCACATTATTGTAATGTGTAGTCCAATCTTTGACTTTATTGGAGAATTTTACTTACTTAATTTGCAGAATTTCCGAGTGTGTTAGGGAAACAAAAAAAAAAGTGTATGAGATGATGTTGAATCGGACTGTACAAATGATATGCATTAAGTACAAATGATATGCATTAAGTATCACAATTTCATTTTATAATTCAGGTGAGAGAATTTCTTTTTAAGAGAAAATCCTAGATATTTACAGTCTCTTTATAATACTATAGTTATATTTTAGTGATCGACGTTACTTTGTAAAAATTTACATTTAAATTACAGAAGAGAGATAGAGAGAAAAAATCGAAAGCTTCTAATATATCTTATGAGTCCCATAATTATTGATGTCAGATTTTTTTTATTACTTATAAATTTGATAAATGGCAAAAAATGAAACTACAAAAATAAATGAATGTATTACCATTAGTTTTTAATAACAAATATTTGATGATGTATTATTAAAAAATCAGGGACTTGACAATATTTTAATAAAAAAAATTAGGGATTTAGAGAGATTTTATCTCTTATTTTTTTTAGGATCATGCTAACGAGTACCATAAAAGCACTCATTAATGATCAATTTTTAGAAATTTTTCACATCATTTTTATGAGAAATGTAAAAAATTGTCAAAACATTAATTATTTTTTCATTTTCCCATAAAAACTCTCCTAAAATGGAATTTTAAGGAGTGCTCTTATGACACTCATTAGCATTTCCCTTTTTTTTTTATTAGAACGAAAATTAAGTTTCAGTTTTGCTTTCGACAGTGGCTTCGGCAAGCCAAGCTCTCAACTCGGAACAAACATAATACATGAGCACCGTTTTGAAAATCAGATCAAACTTATCGGTTGGACCGGTTGAACAGGAAACTGGTTGTGAGTCCGGTCCGATTAATCGGTAAAAATTGAGTAGTAAAAAATCGATCAAACCAAATAAAAATTGATGAACCGTATCAGATTAGTTCAATTTTTTTTTTTAATTTTTAAAATTAAAAATTAATATTTTTTATAATTTTTATTTAAATAAAATTATTTATAATATATATCAGTTTTACTGATTTTTTCGAAATGGTTCAATCAATCGAACCACTTATCCATTTGATCTTTTGGATCAAGAATTTAATCGTATTATGAAAACAAAACGCCGAATGCGTGTAAATATAAATTCATAAATATAAAAATTTAATTCAATTAAATTAGAAAAAAAAATTACTATTATAAAATTATTGCAAAGCCAGCCTGCAAAATTTATTGATTCATTTTGCTTCTCTCTCTCTCTCTCTACAGAAGAAAAACTATCGCACATATACCAAGAGTTCGGCGGGAGCGGAGGAGATAATTTTCCGGCAATGTATAACACACGCGCTATCAGCGTGGTTCTCTTTTCGGCGCTGGTCGTACTTCACTGTGGAGTTATAGCTCAAGTCTCAGCTCAGGGATCTAATGCTACGAGTCAATGGCAGACACTAAGCGGTACCGTTTTTGCAGTTCGTTCGAGTTAGCTAAGTTTGTTTGTTTTCTGTTTGGTTGCTGAGATTTAAAAAAAAAAAATGTGGTGATAAGATGAAAAAGTGTAGTTTTTGGCTTAGTATTAACTTGTAGTCACTGAATTTAAAATTATAAAAATAATTTTATTTTTGGAAGTTTAGAAGCTGAAATAATAAGCAAAATCAAGAAAATTAAAATGTAGTAAAGTAAAGATTAAGTTTTTCTATCAATATATTTTTGGAAAAATGAAGAAAATATGAAAATTCGAATGTGAATAAAGAAAGTTCTGTATTTGGAATAGAGTCAGTTCGTTGAATCACTTTCTTCTTCCTTTTTTTTTAAAAAAAAGAAAAAAAAATCTGAACCATTGACTGTTTAAATCTAAGGATTTTTGTTTCTTTGGAAAAACAAAAGAAAAGAGAGTTCCTTTTTTTGGATTGACAAGAGGTAGAAAAATTAATAGGTATAGTAATGTGTTTAACTTGATCAATTTCTCATTAATTTTATTGATTTATTTATTTTTCTCGACTGTTGGATAAGCTCACATATTGGATCATGCTTGCAGGAGATCCTCCTTTTGTAGTAGCACGAGGTGGATTTTCGGGGTTATTTCCAGATTCCAGTTCAGATGCTTATAATTTGGCATTGATCACGAGTGTTCCTGATGTAATCTTATGGTGTGATGTGCAACTGACCAAAGATGGAGCTGGGATTTGCTTTCCTGATCTTAAGCTCGATAATGGTTCTAACATCCCTTTTGTTTTTAAAAACCAGCGAAAGACTTACCTTGTTAATGGGGTCTCAACTCCAGGATGGTTTTCCATTGACTACACGCTCAGCGATCTATCAAATATTTTCTGTAAGCTTTTCTTCTTTTATTTCTTTCTCTTTATCATTTGATGAATGAGTTGAATTCATTTGGGTTAGGTTTAAGCTGTCATAGTCAATCTTTTATGATAAGCTGCTCTTAAAATTGGATATAGGCATGTTGGTTTGACAAACCAACATGACAAGATTCATCATACTGGTTTGAGCTATTATATTGTTTACTTTATCTGACTTCTATGAATGTTAAACTAATGATCAGCAGCCCCCATGAGTTATTATCCACGTCAATTGTTAAGTAGGTGAAATGTTATTCTGTTTTGACCATTATCTATTGTTTGATACTTTTTTAATTCATTTTTGGGACAGTATTTCAAGGAATCTATTCTCGAACCAATAAGTTCGATGGCAATAGGTTCCCAATTCTCACTGTTGTGGACATGGCAAGACAATTGAGACCGCCAGGCTTATGGTTGAATATTCAGGTAAAAGATAAAAAATTTCTCCTTTCTTCATTGAGCTATTACTCTTTTGATGTCAATGTTCTACATTCTGTTGGTTTTTCCTTTTACATCGTCTCTTGAATCTTGACACTATTAGAATCTGCTCTTTTGCTATATTTTTTAAGCCAACCCTTCTGTTCTGATATTTCTGCAGCATGATGCATTCTATGCACAGCACAATTTGAGTATGAGAAGTTTTGTACTTTCCGTATCTAGAAGTGTAGTTGTCAGTTATATCTCTTCACCCGAGGTGAATTTCTTGAGAAGTATTGCTGCAAGATTCCGGCCAAGCACGACAAAGCTGGTTTTCCGATTTCTTGGACAAACTGAAATTGAGCCGACAACCAACCAAACTTATGGTTCTATCTTAAAGAATCTTACATTTATCAAGACTTTTGCCTCAGGAATCCTTGTTCCTAAGGATTATGTATGGCCTGTAGATGCAAGTCAGTACCTATTACCTCATACCTCTGTCGTGTTGGATGCTCATAAAGAAGGTCTGGAAGTTTTTGCATCAAATTTTGCAAATGACCTTCCAGTTAGCTTTAACTACAGTTATGATCCACTAGCTGAGTATCTCTCATTCATTGACAATGGTGACTTCTCTGTTGATGGTGTGCTGTCCGACTTCCCAATAACTCCATCAGAGGCCATAGGTAAGCTGTCATCCTTGCCATAACATACTATTTCACATCCAAAAATTGTTGTAAAGTATTTGTAGACTGTTGCTGTTTATGTTTGATTTTATATATGTAACTTCCATTCTGAGGTTTAACCTGAATCTTTGATAAAACAGCACCTAAATGAATATTCAATAATTTTTTATTCAGACCCATATTTGATAATCTCCTTGCAATTTACTTGACCTTATATACTTGAATCTTTATTGGTTCATTCAATTCGGTTTCAGTGTACCTAATGGACTACTCCATTTTGCTTTTCCTTATTTTGATTTTCAATTGGCGATACACTAGGTTCTTTTGAGTTTTGAGTGGATTTATATGTTTCGACATTTTCAAGCTCACTTAAATTTGCAGCAAATTTAAAAAGTTGTACGCTGAACCTTATTGCAATTGCCTGTACTTAAATAACATTTTTTTTCTTTTTATTGTCAATTTACATCCAGAAATGGCATTTCCAATTATGGTACTTAGATTTGGTCTTATTTTATTTTCTGAGATGCTGATTTATTTATTTATTTATTATGCTACAGATTGCTTTTCTCACCTAGGAAAAAATGCATCTAAACCAGGTATGCACTCTATGGTGCTTTTTGCTAATGTGTTTATTATCTTTCCCACTCATTGGTTGTGTCGCTGGTTGACTGAGTGCGTAAAAATTGTTGTAAGATCAATAGAAACTTATGTCCTTTACCCTTCTCTTGTTGTAGTGGGTCTTTTGATCATCTCAAAGAATGGAGCAAGTGGAGACTATCCCAGTTGTACTGACTTAGCATATCAGAAAGCTATTTCAGATGGTGCAGATATTATTGACTGTCCTGTCCAGATGTCAAAGGATGGAGTACCATTTTGCTTTAGCTTTATAAATCTTATTAATAGCACAAATGCTGCTCAATCGAGTTTTAGCAACCTTACATCTACTATTCCAGAGATTATGGCAGGCAGCGGAATATTTTCTTTTAGCTTGACATGGGATGAGATTCAAACCTTGACCCGTAAGTTAAATTGATTCTCATTTCCTTCTTCTCTGCTCTCTGGTATAATGACCTTTTTTTTTTTTATAATGATTGAAACGTTTAATGTTCCCTTGGTGTTCTTTAATTGAAAAGTTTATGTGCGAGTATATATGCATGAAGGAAAAATGAGTCCTAACTGCTTAAAATTGAAGAAATAGGAGGACAAAATGGTTGGCAAGATAAAATATCCATCTGAAACTCAATGCTTTTAGGTGTTTAATTTGGGTATAAGAAGTCAACACTTGAAAACTACCCCATGCATAATCAGAGAATTGCCCATCTGTACCAGAAGATGGAGAGAACAAGAGTCTTAAAGAAGAATCTTCATTTAAGGTTGATTTTTGTATTCTTGTTTGGATATCTAAATTCATATATTGACATGTTTGGATTTTTTTTGGTTTATCTTTTTCATGGTCACTTCATACCTAATAATAGAATCTTGAATGAGTTCTTTCTTTGGTACACTGCTACTTTTGACCATATCTTTCATTTCCACCTTACCTTCTAAATCTGCTCATGTGGTTCTGCTTTTTGTGTAGTATTGTTGGTATTATCTCAGAATAAATATGATTTGTTAGAAATTTTTCTGTTGAACAAATATTCAATATCTGATATTTATTTATTTTCTTTGCCACTGTAGCGCAAATTTCGAATCCCTTTTTTAAGTATAAATTATTCCGGAACCCGAAGAACAAAAACGCTGGAAAGTTTATAAAATTGTCTGATTTTCTGGATATAGCAAAGAATGCAAGCTCTCTTTCTGGTGTCTTGATCAGCATAGAGGTAAGTTTGTTGTTGCCATAGGGCAGCAGTACTAGTTGAGGATTCATATATAAATTATATTTCTGCATCACAGCTAGCTTCATCACATGGTTGTAATCTCTTTCAGCTTGACTCAAATATTTGTGATGCATCTGACATTTTAGTCTTTTTTTCTCCTGTACTACCTTCAGAATGCAGCCTATCTTGCAGAGAAGCAGGAAATGGGTGTAACTGATGCAGTTATTGAGGCCTTGGGAAAGGCGGGTTATGATAATCGGACAGCTTTAAAGGTTATGATTCAGTCCACAAACAGTTCCGTTCTAATGAAATTCAAAGAGAAAAATAACTATGAGTTTGTCTACAAGGTTGAAGAAAATATCCGTGATGCTCTTAACACAACCATTGAGGATATTAAAAAATTTGCTGATTCTGTTGTCCTCAACAAGGAGTCTGTATTTCCTGAAAGTGCATTATTCATTACCAGTGCTACAAGTGTTGTACCAAAGCTACAATCATTTAAGCTCTCAGTTTATGTGGAGACATTCAGCAATGAGTTTGTATCTCAAGCTTGGGACTTCTTCTCAGACTCAACAGTGGAGATCAACTCATATTACACTGGAGCTGGTATTAACGGTGTTATTACAGATTTCCCTATGACTGCCGCTAGATACCGAAGTAAGTTGGCTTTGAAACATAATTTTTTTTTGACATGGCTGTGTACACATTGCTTAAATGGCTGGGCCATCCTTTTTTTGTATGGTGCATGATACATTTGGTCCTTCTGTTTTACATCCTAGAACCTTGACAAATTTTAACTTTTCTAGACCAAACTCACTGCTAATCCGAAAAAAGTCTTTGGTTTTATTGTTTTATTCTTACTGGATGGACATCTGTACTACAAAAAATAAAATATAGGGAATCCGATGCGAATAGTCTAATACTACTAACATTTCATTTTGACTAAAAGCAACTATTTCTGTTTGTCATTACAGGCACCAGGAAGAACAGTCTTACTGCCTTATTTATTTATTTTTTTATTAACTTCCTGTTGGTTTAACTATTTATCGCAGGGAATCGATGCTTAAATCTGGGCAAGGAGACACCTGCTTACATGAACCCTGTTCAGCCTGGCGGTCTCATGCCACTCATCACCGATCCTAATTATATGCCACCAGCGGAGGCTCCAAATCCCCTCCTGACTGAGTCTGATGTCATAGAGCCACCTTTACCCCCCGTCACACCAGTCCCATCGACCAGCCCTACTAATCGTTCAGCAGTACCTCCGACACCACCAAATGGACATCCTAAAGTCGCTGCAGGCATTTCCCTCTCGTCTATAGCCATGCTACTAGTCACTCTATTACTGCTATAATATGGTAACTTCTGATTGTTTTATGCCCTTGAATCTCCCTCTTCATTGCTTGGATATCAAATTTCTAGCTTGCTGCTTCTCTCCTCGAGTCTAATCCCCATTTTTTTTTTCATAAAAACAGTAGTAAATTTTTTTTTTTTTTTTTTTTTTTTTTTTGTAGGTGTGTTAATTCTTTGCTATATATTTTGTAAATCACAATTTCTTGAGAGGTAAGTGGGCTACCCATGCCCAAGCCCTGGGTACATGTAACGATGATGGATTCATTTGTCATTTCTTTGTTTCTTTGTTTTGTGTGTAATTTATGATACAAAAATGTTGTTGCATTAACCAAAACAACCCAAAAGAGCTTTCACTATGCCTTACAAGTATGGTCATGCTAGGTCCTTTCATGGATAATAATTTACAAGAATCTAACACAGCCCTGAATTAGCGAAAATTTATTATGTGCCGGGTGTATATGCCTTCTCTCTCACAGTAGGCGGGCCCCACACAGCTCTGCTCCACACAGTTGTGGGGCTGTGTGGGGCCCGCCTGCTGTGAGAGAGAAGGCATATACACCCGCACATGATATACCACCTCCAAAATTAGGGGTGACAATAATATAAAATTTTAAACGTCTATTACACATTGCTGGAGAATGAAAAAACACACTGAACCTTAAAACTGCTAACAGGACCAATTAATGATATTGATACTAAGATTGCAATCAATCCGGACAGAATCGGGATTGAAACATTGTTTGTTAATAAGATTCTCCAACTGCAACTACCCAAATTTCCTACAAACTCATTAATCACAAAACCTCCATGAAATTTGATTCTAAATTCTTTTCTGTGTAACTTCAATAAGTTTGAAAAGGTCTTGCAACCCTTAAAAACTATTATATATTCTCATCTTTCTTTAGATTTTATCAATCATAATACATAAATTTCCTGTCAAGTCAAAAGCTTAAATCAATGGAATGATGCCTTGGGTATTGTTGGCTAGCAATTGCCTTTTAAGCTATATTTCATAAAGTGTTTGTTCTGTAATTTGAAAGTTAAGATAATTTTATTTCTATAGTTGTTGATGAAAAATATATTTTATATTCACTTAAATTTTATTTGCATTTAAAAGTCATAACATCATAAGAGACTATAATCTGGATATAGTATAAGTCTCACCATAGATAACACAAGTTAAAACTTACGTTTTAGCAACAGATTGAACAAAGTCATTCAACTATTTAAATCTCCTAAAATCTTCTTTTCAATCAACCACACTAGTGTTCTGGAACCTGTCAATTTTTTTCTTAATACAATATAAATTGAATGCAAATTGATTGCTTAAGAAAGAGAAGAATTCAAACCAAAAAAAAAAAAACAACAGAGATACAAATAGAATGCTGGAAAAATACTTCTTGACTGAAGAATTAAAAACTTACAAATAAAAGGACTTGAAAATAACTGAAAATAATAGATCCTACAATTACGCCATGAGGCCCATGACTAAGACCCACAAATAACTTTCTCCTAGAATAAAATGACTGCTTAAATAAAAACGTAAAGAACACGTGGACTCATTTGCAGTCCTAACCAACAACTACCACTCCTCTTTGCATTAGGAACTGCAAACTCCAAGTTTTTGTCTTAAGAATTCAAATTTGCTAGCTGGTAAAGGCTTGGTGAAGATGTCAGCAACTTGATCTTCAGTTTTGCGGTGAAGAAGAGTCATTGCTCAACTCTTTTGCACTTATCTAAAGAAAAACAACTTAATATTGAAGTGCCATGAAACACTGGATTATGAGAAATGGTAATTGCTACTTGATTGTCCACAAAGATTTTGGTGCATTCTTCTTGCTTAAAATGGAGGTCACTTAGAATTTTCCTTACCCATATGGCCTGATTTACTGCTGCAGTTGTTGCCATGAACTCTGCTTTTGCTGTTCACTGTGCAAATATCTCTTGTTTTTTTAAACTCCATGAAAAAACACTTGAACCGAGAGTCAAGCAATGATCAAATGTGTTTTTCATGTCATCTAGTGAACCTGCCCAATCACTGTCCGAAAAACCAAGTAAATTGAGTTCTGAACATTTCTTGAACTTTATACCGAAATTGATTACACCCTTGATGTATCTCACAACCCTTTTTGCAGCTTGTAAATGTGTTTCACTTGCACAATGCATGAATCTAGATACAATACTTACAACACTTAGAATATCAAGTCTAGTTGCTATCAGGTACATCAAACATCCTATCAAACTTCTGAAATGAGCTTCATCTACCTTTGCTGCTCCATCTTCTTTAATTAGCTATGGGAGTATTCATAGCCTTGCAATCTTCCATTTGGAACTTCTTAAGAATCTCTCTTGCATATTTCTTCTGGCAAATGAACACTTCATCCTGATCTTGCTTGATCTTCATTCCAAGAAAATAAGTCATTAAGCCAAGATCTGTCATTTCAAAGGCTTTCTTCATCTCCGGCTTGAATTGATCAATCTAATTTGCATTTTTTCCTGTCACTAGAAGATCATCTATACAAGGAGAGATGATAAGAAAGTCAGCACCATCATACTTGACATAAAAAGTAAACTCGGAAAGACTTTTCTTTAAACCTAAACCGAGAAGGTGATCATCTATTCTATTATACCATGCCCGTGGTGCTTGCTTTAGGCCATAAAGTGTCTTCTTTAGCAAATAAACTCTGTCTTCTTTTCTCTTTTCCACAAAGCCTTTAGGCTGCTCAACGTAAATCTCTTCCTGCAAAAAACCATTTAGGAATGCTGACTTGATATCTAACTGAAAAACTTTCCAATTCTTTTGGGCTGTAAGGGCAAGAAGTAGTCTGATTGTGTCAAGCCTAGCTATCCAAAAATTTGAGCATATCCTTTGACTACCAGCCTTAGGGGTGGGCGCGGTTCGGTTTGGTTCGGTTTTTGCTAAAAACCGAACCAAACCATATTTTACGGTTCGGATTTTTTACCTCTCAAACCAAACCATTCAATAACGGTTTGGTTCGGATTGAAAATTTTTTAAACCAACGGTTTACGGATTGGTTCGGTTCGGTTTACGGATTATTATATTTAAAACAAATTTTTATCCACTTAAGTGAAAAAAAAAAAAAAAAACTAGTCTATTAAACAAATAGTATGGAGTGCTAGGGTGTAAGCTGTGACTCCATGAAACACATGCACTCCATACAGGATTGAAAAATGAGGCACAATTAATTCTTGTATTTTTTAAAAAATACCTCGAATAATAATGCTACCATCATTCTAATTAAGAAACAAATCCAACATCTTATTTTCAAGAATAATGATGCTACCATAAAACAAAAAATTTAAGAATAAAAGTATTAACAAATAAATTGAAGAATAAAAGTATTAATAAATAAAAATATTAACAATAAATTTAAGAATAAAATATTAACATACTAATAAATTTAAAAGAAAAATACAATTTTTTTAATAAAATATATAATTTTTTAAATATAACGGTTCGGTTCGGTTTAACAGGTGCGGTTCGGATTAGCTCCTGAACCGAACCGTAAACCGTTTGGGGTGGGCCAATCCGAACCGCAAACCGAACCGTTAGAAAAAAAACCGTAAATTCGGTCCGGTTCGGTTCGGTTTGCGGTTTGGTTCGGTTCGGTCGGTTTTTTTGCCCACCCTAACCAGCCTTGCTTTTTATGTTTATTGATAGAGCCATCAGCATTTAACTTTGTTCTAAACACATACTTGACTCTAATTACTTTTCTGTCTTGTGGTCTATCTACAAGCTCCCATGTATTTTTTTGTGACCATGAGTAACTCTTCTTGCATTGCAGCTAATCCACTTTCATCATTTTTAGCATCTTCATACCCTGCGGGTTCACACACAGCAACATTACATCTTCGGTAAATATCTGAGAGCAGTCTTGTGCCTCTGATTAGAGCATCATCTTCAATCTTATTTTGCCATGAGTCATGAGATTTTTCTTTGAGTGTTTTGTCAGACAACATAAGTTTGGAGTCACTTTGATCAGCCTCATTTGGATTCTCCCAATTCCACTCTTCATTTTCAATAAAATGGATATCTCTTGAAATAATTATTTTACCAGATGTTGGCTGAAAGACTCTGTGAGCCTTTGATATTGTGCTATACCCTACAAAGATGCCAGGAACAACCCTTTATCAAGCTTATTAAGCTTAACCTGTGGAACAGAGGTAAAGCATAGAAAACCAAATATTTTGAGAAAGTTTAAGGAGGGCTTGTATCCAAACCAAGAGTCTATTTTGCAAGAATACTGTTGTGTTGGCAGCTTCAGCCTAGCCCAAAATATTTTGGGCAAATTCTTCTCCTGCAACATTCATTTTCTCATGTCCAAGATGTACCCATTTCTTCTTTCACTTACTCTATTTTGCTGTGGAGTATTGTGATTCTGTTGTGACCCGTGGGCTAAAGACGTACCAAAGAAGGAGGATGAGATGAAGACATCTGTTCCAATGAGCTTTGAGGGGAGTGGGGACCAGGAGAGGAGAGAGAGCAGCAGTAACAAAAAGGAGGAGGCTGGAGAGCATGAGGCAGGCAATCATTAACTGAAACAAAGGGGGAATGGAGGAGGGGAAGAGGGAAGACGTCTGGGCTCTGAGGAATAGATCTTATATCTTAATTTAGGGTTTTTTTTAGATTTAATTAGCAGCTGTGTCTGCCATTTTGTTATCCTTATTGAAGGACCATTTATTTTCAATTGTTAGTTGTGATTGTGAGACAATATGAGATGAAGAAACCAGCTGACCTCTTGGGTCTTTTATTAAATATCATTTGGAGTAATATTCAGTACAATCAAATGGATTCATTGTTACATGCAATAATTTCTTCTACTGTTACATTGCTTGCATATTGTAATTCAATCTAAGTCGTCTACTCTTCTCGCTGCTGCTGACCAGAACTCAGAGCAGGACTTTTCGGTGGAGTGGCTGGGAACTTATCTGCTGAAAACATGACAAATAGCAGAGGTTAATCGGGTGGTTACAACAGATTCTTTGATCACTCTAGAGTGTATTTGAAGGAAAAACTGAAACTCTAGAATTAGAAGTATTGAACTTTACAAAAAAAATTTCACTCTCTAACACTCTCAAAGCTTTCTACACTTGAAGCTGTACAATTTGGGATGAATTGAGCTCTCAATTAGCTTTATTTTTTTAGTGAAACTCAAGCTCACTATTTCAACAAATTCAATCAAAACACCTAAAGGTATTTTGGTGTTTTGCACCATTGTCAAAATGTGGTGATCTCCCTTTTGACAATGGTGGCACCAATCTTTGAAAATGGTGGCAATGGTGGGATCATATCCTTGACAATTGTGCAAGTTGGATATTACATGGAGTATAGGGAGCAGTAAGTTGGTGCTCAATACCTGCTTTCTCACAGAACATATTAAATTCCCCAGAAGTATACTCCTTCTCTTTGTTTGATCTAAGAGTTTGAATCTTGCAGTGCTTTGATTTTCGACCTTTTTCTTGAAGCTCCAAAAAACTCCAGCAACTTCTGACTTACTTTTCAAAAAATAAATCCAACACATTCTTGTTAGATCATCAATGAAAATTATGTAATAAAGACTACCTTTTAGAGAAGGTGTCCTTTGAGGGCCTGCTAAGTTAGTATGAATTAGCTACAACTTTTGTGATGCTCTCCATGTTGCTGTATGAAATGGTTGCCTGCTTTGTTTGCCATAATGACATGCTTGGCAGTTTGGAGATTTTTCATCTAGAGTAGGTAAGCTATATGTTTCTTTTGCATCAGAAATAGTATGTTAGAGATTTAATTGAATAAGCTTTGTATTTCAATCTAAATATAATTACAGTGTAACAACCTTTATATAGGCAATACAAGAAACCAATAATAGGAAAGGAAAATCTAAATATGTACACTAATCATGGAAATCGAAATCTTCATAGAATAGAGAATTATAATAGGAAGGGATATTATATTTATCGTTTTAACATAATGTCCTTAAGACCCCTCCTCAAACTCAAGGTGTGGAAAAGAAGTAAGTTTGAGTTTGGAAACCAACTCACGAAAGTGTCCTGGAAGCTGAGGCTTGGTAAATAGATCAGCAAGTTGCTATGCAGAGGAAATTTCACAAAGTCAAACAGTGCCTTGACTGCTATGTTGACGAACAAAGTGACAATCAGTTTCGATGTGTTTCGTGCATTCATGATAGACATCATTATGCACGATGTAAATGATACTTTTGTTGTCACAGTAGAGGGGGTGGCATGTGAAGGAAGAACACTCATTTCAACGAGAAGCCAGCGAAGCCAAATGATTTATTGAGTAGCATCAGCAATCGCACGATATTCAGATTCAGTACTGGAGCGAGAAACCACCGATTATTTATTGCTACGCCAAGAAATAAGGGAGTCTCCTTAGAAGATGTAGAGACCAGTTGTAGACCGCCGATCAGTGGGATCATCTGTCCAACTAGCATCATAGTAGGCACACAGCTCAAGAGATAAAATAATGTTCCATTGATGTAGCAGAGTAAATGAAAAACATCGTCATAGTGAGCAGAGCGGGGGGCAGGCATAAACTGACTAGCAACATTAACCGCATAGGCAATATTAGGCCGGGTAACTGTTAAATAAACCAAGCTGCCAAGGAGCTGGCGATAAAGAGTAACATCGAGAAGAAGGGTACCATCATTCACAACAAGTTTAATTTGAGGATCCAGATAAGTAGAGGTGGTCTTACTATCAGTCAACCCTGCCCGAGGCAATAAATCATAAGTGTACTTAGCCTGAGATAGATAATAGCCAGTCTGATTAGAGAGCACCTCAAGACCAAGAAAGTAACTGAGATTACCAAGATCCTTCGTCTCAAAATGTTGTTGAAGAGAGGTCTTAAGTTCAGAAATACCGTGCATGTCATCCCCCAGTATAATCATATCATCCACATATAGAAGAAGAATAACAGATCCATGATCTGTTTGCTGGATAAAAAATGATGAATCATAAGCACTGAAAGTGAACCCAATGTAATGAACAATGGTGCCGAATTTCTCAATTTATGCCGGAGGAGCTTGTTTAAAATCATATAATGCTCGATGAAGTTTACAAACTTTATGAGGAGGATTGGGGTAGCTAGGTGGGGGCTTCATGTAAACTTCTTCAAAGATGTCACCATTAAGAAAGGTATTCTTCACATCCATCTGAAAAAAATCGACTGTCGAGAGGCGACAACAACTAGGAGGCTGTGAACAGAAGTCAGACGGGCAACAATAGCAAAAGTCTTTTCATAATCAATCTCATATTCCTGAGAAAAGCCATTGGCAACAAGGCGAGCCTTATACCGTTCAATAGAGCCATCAAATTTTGTCTTGATTTTTTATATCCATTTACACCCAATCACATATTTTTTACCGGTGGAAGATCAACTAAGTCATATGTGTGGGATTTTTCAAGAGCCTGCAATTCTTCAACCTTAACTTGCTACCAAACAGGGTTAGAACTAGCCCCAAAGTAAAAGTGAGTTTCATATTGAATGAGAGTAGTATAGAAACAATGGAAATCACTAAGTTTGACAGGAATTTCTGTCACCCTAGTAGAACGATGAAGAGAATGAGGATTACCTGAAGAGGACAGATGAGAGCTGGAGGTGTCAGTGATGGATCCGGCAGGCGATACAGACAGTGGGAGATCAGTTGTAGAATAATCATATAAGGGAGGCATAACAGATTCATCATTGGGAAGCAAGTTAATAGTGATATCTGTAAAGAGGATATGGGGCGAGGAATTGATAGATTGAAATTTGGAAATGGAGGAGAACATGTGATTTCCCAAAAGGTGACATGAGGAGAGATACATAGGCGATTAGAGAATGGATCCTAATATTTATAACATTTGTGTTCAATGTCATATCCCAAGAAACAACATAATCGAGCCCAAGGTTTTAATTTTTTGTGTTCATGAGGCTAAAGAAGGACGAAACAAACACAACTAAAGACTTTAAGAATATTATAATTGGGAGGTGTACTATGAAGTTTTTCATAAGGGGGTTGATTGGATAGAACAAGAGATGGAAGGCGATTAATGATGTAGACACTAGTGGGGACAACTTCTCCCCAAAAACGTTCAGGACAAGAGAAAGAGATGGGAAAGGAAAAAACGGTATCTAAAATATGTTTGTGTTTGCGTTCGACACTCCCATTTTGTTGAGATGTACTGGGAAAAGAGCGATGACCCATTTTGGTGAAGAAAGTGTAAAAAATCAGAGTCCTTATATTCCATGGCATCGTCAGTGCGGAAAATTTTAGTAGGTCGATTGAATTGAGTCTCAACCATATTCACAAAGGATTGATAAATGGATGAGAGTTCAGAGTGATTTTTCTTAAGATATAGCTAGTTGTCCCATATGATTCTCCAATGCCTTCAAAGATGCTACTTGATTTTGAACCACATCTGCTAACTCGTCGTATTTGGCTTCTTGCTTTTTCATCTGGGCAAACACTTTTGCTATTCCTGGTTCTTTTTCATTCTCCTGGTTTTTATTCTGTTGTTGGAATCCGAGTGGTGGATTGTTCCTTTGCCCTGAAGTGTTGCTCCATGTGAAATTGGGATGATTCCTCCAACCTGGGTTGTAGGTATTGGAATATGGATTGTTTCCCCGTCTGTTGAAATTGCTAACATATTTCACCGTCTCATCATTTTGGTTGTAAGATTCTGCCTCTGGTGCTCCTCCATATGGTGAGCTTGTGGATCCAGCATTAACCTGCATGCTAAGAGTTTCCAGACATTTGCATAACTGATCCAGTTTGGCATTCATAGCTGTGTTGGCTCATACTTCTTGGATTCCTGCTATTCGATGGATCATGCTCCTCTCTGTTGGCCACAAGGAATTGTTGTTGGCCATTTCTTCAATTAAGTCTCAGGCTTGATCTTCTCATTTTTTCATTAATGTTCCTCGAGCAGCATCATCTATTGTAGTTCTCATTAGTCCAGAAAGTCTATTATAGAAGGCTTGGACTTGTAGCCACTTTGCAATCTCATGGTGAGGACATTTTTGGAGCAATTCCTTGTATCTTTCCCATGCTTCGCAGAGGGATTCTGAGTCATGTTGCACAAAGGATGTGATGTCATTTCTCAACTTTGCTGTTCTGGCGGGGGAAAGTATTTTACAAGGAATTTGGTGGCTAGAGTGTTCCAAGTTGTGATGGAACCTGCTGGTAGTGAATGGAGCCAAGCCTTAGCTCTGTCTTTCAAAGAATATGGGAACACACGCAGATGCATTGCTTTCTCTGCCTCTCGGTTGTAATTGAATATGCTACAACTTTCAGGAAGTTGCTGATGTGGGCATTAGGATATTCAGTTGCATTTCCCCCAAACTGAACTGATTGCTGTATCATTTGAATGCATGTTTTGATGTCACACACATTTACAGGTAAGGGAGGAAGTACAATACATAATATGAAGGCGTCAACCACCGGAATTGTTCTGTCTCGAATGGGAATTGGTGATGCTACCTCCAAAGGTTCAGGTTCTTGATTGTTCATGTTTATCAGTGCTTCTTGATCTTCTTACCTTTCATTTCTCAACTGTCTGATAGTTCTTTCACTTTCTGGGTCAAGTAGACGGATTTCAAAGCTTATGCTTCTTCTCATGTAGTGTCTGAGAACCTGAAACATAGAAAAAGTAAAAATAAATTAGACACAAGTAAAGTATATAACCCCTAAATTAATATTAAAAGATAAATAAGTCACCGGCAACGGCGCCAAAAACTTGATCGGTGAAATCACTCACATTACGCAAGCGCACGTATCGCTCAAGTAGTATAAAATATATCGATCCCACGAGGACTTAATTCCTAAGCTAATAATTTATTGAAGTTAAATTTCTAAAAGTATCTAAAAATTGATTGTTGTTTGATTGGTGATTTTAACTAAAGACAAGTAATTTAAAACAATGCGAAAGTAAATTCTAAAAAAGTAAGCAATATTATGAAACTATCCAGGATTGTGAATCCTTCCAATATTCTTCTAAAGATGAAGTGATTATCTTATGTTTGTGCAATATATCGGTTTATTAACCTGGAACACGAAAATATGCAAAAGCCTCTATCGATGGTCAGATGCAGACACCCAAAGTAACCCAATTAACTATATGTCTATGTTAACTAAGTTACCCGAATTCATTAAGTTCAAGTTCCAATTATGGCTACCCACGCCCAACCGGTATATGTCTATCATAGAAGGAAATCTCTAAGGTGAATGTGAGATCGTGAGTAGGGATGATCCGTAAGAGTTTAGGTTACCCCGGGTCCTGTTCCGGACCCGAGTAAATATTCCCGGGTCCGGACCCGGGAACCCGGATTCTTTTTTTTTTTAATTTTTTTTTAAAATTTTAATTGTATTATTTTATATTTTTATTTTTATTTTGTCAATTTTATTAGTTTTATTTCAATGCTTTTAATTTTTTTATTATATTCTATTATTTATTTAACCCGCGTGATCCTGGGTCCGACTCGGAATCACCCGGGTCTTAATTTTAAAGACCCGGGTCCGAATTTTTTAATTCCGGACCCGGGTCGTCCGGGTCCATGCGGACCCGGGCCAGGTCCGGGTCTTGTTGCCATCTCTAATCGTGAGCTATTGAGTCTAAGGCTGAAACCTAAAATCCATTTGTCAAATTCATTTTAAGTTTTCCAAATCAATCTTATTAGTTTCCAGTTAAAAAGAAGCATTAATATTAAGACTCAATAAATAAACCTATACGTCACACAAGACATAAAATAACCAACTTATAAACCTGTGATATTGGAATTCATCACAACCCTAGATGATGTATTTAGTTACGACACATATTTAGGACTACTAAAGACATAAATAAATAAAACATCATGCAACTAATTGAAAATTAAAAAGGTAAAATTTACAACAATGAAATAAAATACTGGGGTTTGTGGATCCACTTTTATTATTTCAAATCTAGAAATTTCCCTATAGGCGGTATCCAATTAAGTCAGGATTTCAGTATCTAGCTCGCTGTCAGTCATATTGGTGATGCAAGCTTCAAGTGTATCTGTGGGATTTGACTCAGTATTCTGAACAATTTTATCAACAACATCAATTCTGAAGCATTCTTCTTCTTCCTTTTCATCGCTTGGAAATTTCATAGCTTTGAAAACATTAAAGGTCACTTCTTGGTCCTGCACTTTCATGGTTAGTTCTCCTTTTTGCACATCAATTACAGTTTACCTGTAGCCAAGAATGGTCTCCCAAGAATGATAGGTATTTCTTTGTCTTCTTCCATGTCAAGGATGATAAAGTCTGCTGGAAGGATGAGTTTGTCAACTTTGACCAGCACATTTTCAACGACTCCTCTCGGAAATGCAAGTGATCGATCAGCAAGTTGCAAAGATATTGAGGTAGGCATTGCTTCTCCAATTTGCAGTTTCCTGTAAATAGATAAAGGCATTAAATTAACACTGGCACCTAAATCACATAAAGCCTTACCGATGTAATGTTCTCCAATGGTGCATAGGACTGTGAAACTGCCAGGATCTTTCAACTTCGGGGGAAGCTTCCTCTGAATGATGGCGCTGCATTGTCTCGTAATCTCCCAATCTCTGTTTTCGTGAAAGGATGTCTTTCATGAATTTGACATAACTGGGCATTTGTTCCAAGGCTTCAGCAAATGGGATGTTGATGTGCAGCTTTTTGAAAATCTCCAAGAAACGAGCAAACTGTTTGTCCAGTTTGTTTTTCTGAAGACACTGAGGAAATGGTGGTGGTGGAGTGATCTGTTCTTTTTCTTTTTCCTTTGCTTTTTTTTTCTTCCATCTGTGGAACTGCATCTTTTGGAACTTCCTCAGCAGCTGTTTTGACTCCAATATCTTTGTTGATCTCAGTACCACTCTTTAAGGTAATGGCTTGACATTGCTCCTTCCCTCGGTTCTTTGGATTTGGTTCTGTGTTGCTGGGAAGATTACCTGGCGGTCTGTAACTCTGAGCATTGGCCAGTTGGCCGATTTGATTCTCCAGTGCTTTGATGGAAGCTGATTGGCTCTGAATCATGGCTTCATATCTTTTTAATTGAGCTAACATCTCTGCCATCACTGGTTCATTTGTCTGCTCCTGGCCTTTATTCTGTTGCTGGAATCCAGGTGGTGGATAGTTCCGCTGTTGGCCTGAATTGTTGCTCCATGAAAAATTAGGATGATTCCTCCACCATGGGTTGTAGGTGTTGGAATATGGATTGTTCCCCTGCCTGTTGAAATTGTTGACATAATTCACCGTTTCTTCATGTTGATTTGATTCTGGTGTTCCTCCATATGGTGAACTTGTGGATCCAGTGGTAAGAGTCTCCATGAATTTGCATATTTGATCTAGTTTGGTGTTGACTGTTGTATTAGCTCCAACCTCATATATTCCTGCAATTCTTTGAATCAAACTTCTTTCAGTTGGCCACAAAGAGTTGTTGTTGGCCATTTCTTCGATTAGTTCCCAGGCTTGATCTTCACCTTTTGCCATTAAAGCTCCTCCAGCAGCATCATCAATTGTGGTTCTCATTATTCCAGAAAGCCCATTGTAAAATGTTTGGACTTGAAGCCATTTTGGAATTTCATGGTGTGGACATTTCCGGAGTAAGTCTTTGTACCTTTCCCAAGCTTCATAAAGAGTTTCTGAGTCTTGTTGCACAAAGGATGTGATGTCATTCCTCAGTTTTCCGGTTCTGGCTGGTGGAAAATACTTTGCAAGAAATTTGGTGGCTAAGGTGTTCCATGTTGTGATAGAACCTGCTGGTAATGAATGTAGCCAGGCTTTAGCTCTGTCCTTCAAAGAGTATGGGAAAACACGTAGTCTCATTGCTTCTTCAGCTTCTCGGTTGTAATTGAAAGTACCGCAAACTTCCAGGAAGTTGCTGATGTGGGCATTAGGATCTTCAGTTGCATTTCCTCCAAACTGTACTGACTGCTGAATCATCTGAATGCAAGTTTTGATGTCACCCGCATTTGCTGGTAATGGAGGGAGTACAATACATGAAATGAGTCTGTCAACCACCGGAATGGTTCTGTCTCGAATGGGAATTGGTGGTGCAACCTCCAAAGGTTCAGGTTCCATGTTGACTAAAGCTTCTTGGGCTTCTCGCCTTTCTCTTCTCAACTGTCTGATAGTTCTTTCAATTTCTGGCTCAAACGGTCGGAGTTCAAAGCTTCTAGTTCGTCTCATGAAGATTATGAGAACCTGAAATAGAAGAAAACAAAAACAATAAGTAAAAAGAAATTAGATACAAGTGAAAATATCTAACCCCTAAACTAATAATAAAAGATAAATAAGTCCCCGGCAACGGCGCCAAAAACTTGACCGGTGTAAACACACACGTATAACGCAAGCGTACGTATCGTTCAAGTAGTATAAAAAGTATCGATCCCACGAGGACTTAATACCTAAGTTATTAATTTTATGAGGTTAAATTATTAATAGTATCTAACAGGTTGTTTAATTGATTTGAAATAGCGACGATTCTAAATTTAAAGACAATAAAATAAAATTGTTTGAAGGTAGATTTTAAGAAAATTCAATATTAAAAACTATCTAGGGTTGTGATTTATTCCAATATTAATTAAAGATAAAGTGGTTATATTATAATTGGGTAAATTATTGATTTATTAACCTGGAACACTAATGTATGTAAAAGCATCTTCCGATGGTCAATTTCAAATACCTAGTATAATCTAATTGAACCATATGTCTATGTCAACCAAATTACCTAGATTCATTACGATTAAGTTCCAATTAAGACTACCCCCGCCCGGCAGGTATATTCCTATCCTGTAAGGAAATCTATTGAAAGGGTTATCTATCCTTAAGGAAGATCGTGGGTTATTGAATCTAAGGTCTTAAACTTAAAATCCCTATGTCTAGTTCATTTTAAGTTTACCTAATCAATTTAATTAATGGCCTGTTAATTAAAGAGCATTAAGATTAAGACTCAATAAATAAATCTTTATATTACCCAAATTATAATCTAACCCTTATAAACCCGTGACATTGAATTTCATCACAACCCTAGATACTAACTTAGTTATTACACATAGCTAGGGCTGGTAAAAACTTGAAAATAAAAGACATAAAATGCTGAAAAATAATTGCGTTAAAATAAATACTGAAAAGTAAAAATACAATAAAATAAAATGCTAAGGTAAAAGGAATTACTTTTACTATTACTAATTTAGAAATCTCCCAATAAATAATATATAAACTTGTGATATTATTTAACCAACCGACCAATCTGGCGGTATCCTGATTAAGTCCAATTAAGTCCAACCAGCCATATAGGCGGTAATATTTGTCCATAATCCAGCCATAAAGGCGGTACCAAAATAAATTTATAACCGACCAATCTGGCGGTATCATTGATTAATCAGGTTCAAACAACAGAAAATAAATATACCAACCGACCAATATAGCGGTTTCCTTGATTAAGTCAGGTTTAAACCAGATTAAATAATTTCCCAACCGACCAATATAGCGGTATTCTTTATTAATCAGTATTTTAATTAGTAAATATATATTTTTAAGGGAGATTAAACTAAAGAGCAACAGTAAAAGAATTACCTTTCACCTTAGCTGGAGGATTTACCTCATCATGGTAAATAGTAAAACTGTAAAAAAATAAAGAAAGTAAACTATTATTATTACAAACAGTAATTAAAATTAAATTACAAAAGTAAAAAAAATTAAAAACTAAAATTTTTTTTAGAGAGAGAAACTCTCTTTACACGGAATTTGAAGAGAGAGAATAACCACTGAAAAATGAAAATTCGCGCAATATTTATAGGAAAATTTTTCACTGTTCGCGCGTCGCGACGCCAAGGTCCTCAGCGTCGCGACGCTGGATTTGTCGACGTGGCACAATGAGAAGGCGACACGTAGCAAGGCGGCTGACTGTTCACGCGACACGTGTCAAGGCGGCTAATTCTCAATTATTGTGATGACGTCATTGATGACGTCATGCTGACGCGGCGACGACGTGGTGATGACGTGGCATGACGTGGCGTGGCGAGTTGACTAGGTTGACCTGCTGACGTGGCTGATGACGAGGCAACACGTGTCAAGTCTGAGTGTCGGCAGCATATGATGTTGACACGTGGCACGGCGCACGTTAGCAGATTGGATGTGATGGTGACACGTGGCACGGCGCATTTTAGCAAAGTCAAACTTCTCAAATTCTGACATGTTGACCCGGCGCACTTTAGCAGATTCGGCGCATGCTGGGCGTCGCGACGCGGAAGGTCTGGGCGGCGCGACGCTGGAAATTACCAAAATGCCATTTTTCGCCAATTTTCACTGTTTTGCTCCAAATCACCTCTAGAATATCCTGAAACTTTATTTATCTACAAAATAACACAAAACACATCAAAACATTCACAAAACTCAAGAAACTATACAAAATATTAGATTAAATGAGTGGAAAATAGTGATATAAATACCACTCATCAATTAATTACGGAGATATCTTATCCAGGATAAAATATCGTCTAGAGAGAGATAACGATTAATTTGGAATTAATCGGTAAATTAATATATTCGATATATTAAACGAAATTAGATTTCGACGCGGAATTAAAATTAGATTTTAATTCGGGCAAACGAGTTAATTTAGAATTAATTCGTTAGCGACGTAAATAATAATTTCGCTAGCCGCAATTATTCGATTGAATTAACGTCGCGACGTAAGCTCGGTATTTCGGAAATATCGAACCCGAACGCGTGAGTGCACGTGGGCCCACTTTCATTTGGAAACGTGTGGGGCCCACATGACACATGTCATTTTATGCATTATTTTATTCTAATGCATTGCATGGTGATAGTGTACAATACACTCAATGGTCTTGCATGGAGTTTGAGTGTTTGACACTCTAAGCCATTGCATGTTTTGTGTCATAAGTTTATTATTAATTTAATAAATATTATGGCATAAATATAAATTGATTTTTGGTAAATCATTTTCAACTTAACACAAAACTTCTTCTCTCTCATTTCTCTCTTCTCTTACGCCCAAAGCTTGAAATGGGGACTGGTTTTGAACCAGAAAAACGTGGCACTAAAGGGAAGCAAGGGTTGGGTTTTCATGGTGAAAACCGCAAGTGCTAGCACACTACGAGTCTTGCGAAGGTGGTAGGGAGGTTAATCCATGAGGCGGGACTCATCCGACGGAGTTTGGAGCTTCGTTTTGAGACCCGAAATTCTGTTTTGCAGGGACAGTGGACTGTTGCAGTTTGGGGTGAAGGGCAGTGCGTTTTTGGCCTTCATTCGTCTCCAAATCGACTCAACCGATCAATGTGAGTATTCCGCTACCTCCGTTGATGTATTCACGCATTATTTCATGTCTTGATTTGATCTTGGGACCTTAGAATAAACCAACAATGGCATCAAGAGCTAATGTTGCAAGCATGAAAAATGTAGGGCTTAAAATTTGGGTAAATGTTTGTTAAACATGATTTGAATAAATTGATTGTTTGAGTATGCTTATAACATGTTTAAATTCATTTTGGTTGGACCAATTTGTTGAAAATTGATTTGGAATAATTTTCCCCAAAATCTTCATGTTGGCCGAATATGATGATCATTTTGGAATTCTTGGAATATTTGTTTTTGATTCATTTGATGAGTTGAAATCATTTAGGATAATGTTAATTTAAAACTAATTGGATTGGATTTTGAATTGAACATAAAATCCCCAAATTTATCACCTTGGCCGAATGGAATTATGCCCTAATGTCTTGGTAAATTTTGATTTTGAACATTGGATGTATTGGAAATCAAATTGGATGGTGATTTGATGTCGATTGTAGGTTCGATTGGATCGGAACCAAATCGGACACAAAATCCCTCCTTGGCCGAGAGCATTGAAGCATGTTTATGGGTTTGATTTTTCATTATGTGTGTTTGACATGTAATAATGAATTAAGCATGATTAATTGGACTAATTTGGTGCTTCGGAAATATCAATTTAGGTTATTAATCATCGTAATGCACTTTAGATAATTAAATTGCGTAATTGGATTAGTGTAATTTAATTATTTAGGCTTAAATTGGATTTGGGCTTGAATTGTTGTAATTGGGCCTTTTGGGCTTGATTTATCAAGTTTGGTTTAGGCCAAGTGGATTGGATCCAATTGGGCCCAAAACCTTAACCATAAAGCCCAATTGCGACTAATGAACCTTTAATGTTTAATTGGGCCTAATGGGCCGAAATTGATTTCTAAGGCATTTTGGGTGATTCCACTATTGGGCTTTGGTTGCCGAAGCCCATGCCTAAAGAAATTAGTTAAAGCCCATTAGACTTAAATTAGATTGAATTTGGAATTTAAATCATAAAAGGTTTATTAATATAAAGTGTAATATTTAATTTGGAATTGAATAGTGAATTAGTATTAAATACATGTTAAATTGGATTTAATTATGTAGTTTAATTAATTCATGAATTCGTACTTTGAGTACTTATTCGCAAAAACGAGTTTGACTCGAACAAAATCAAATCGTTGTTTGAACATTGGATGATCACTTAATTATCAGATTAATTAATTTGATTAGATTGATTGATAGCATGCTTATGTGTGTGAATACGTGGTTGTGTTGAATGAATAATGTATATCGGATGGATATTAGATGGGTGGGCAATTTTAGAAATTGTTGTAATAAATTCGATTTATTAAATTGGACCTGCGTGTCCAGCCTTATCACCTTCTTTCTCTTTGTATTCTCTTCTCACCTATTCCCCTCTATGTATATGAGGTTTCTTTAGAAGTGTAGTGTAACGGGTAGAAGTAGTACAAGTGCTAGCTTGAGTGAGAAAGGGAGAGATTTGATCTAGGATCAATGTGTAAAGTATCCATCCGCATATCATTATTATTTATTTTCATACTCGCTTTATTATGTATTTAGAATGCATGTTTAAGGGTGTATGATGATGAGACCTTAACAAAGATAATTAAATTGGTAGCCAATTTGCACGCGAAAATCCCTCAATCTATATTAAGCAAATATCCTTCCATTGAATGATTCTTGTTCAAGATCCGAAGTTGGCATTGGTTTGTTTTTGACCAAAGTCAAGACCTTTGTCAATCAAGGATGTACTTGAATCATGAGAGTTTTGTTGCATATCGGTGTCTTGTCCAAATCGTGATTTTTATTGGCCAAAGTCAGATCACTTTTTGTCCAATGACATTGATTACGAAACTTTCCTCGTCAATGGGTCCCGCTTAACTGGAATCATTAGGTTTGTTTTTGGCCAAAGCCAAGGCCTATATGATTCGGAGGATATGGTTAGGAAAATGTATTAGATACATTGACATTATACATATGTTTCGGACTTGGATGTCCACCTAACCGGATCTAGGAATTGGATGAGATCCAATTGATCTGAGAGATCTACCTAGTTAAATAGCATACAGCTTTTTATTGGCCAAAGTCAGGGTTGTGTGTTATTTAATAGGATCCTAGCCCACTAGGAAACGCGGTTTCCCGAGTACTCCACAGAGGGTTAGAGGCTCGACGAAAAATAGTGGGCGGCAAGTATTGAATTTGCAACATTCGTTCGAATACTCGCTAAACACGCTCATTTTATTTTACTCGTCATATTAATTAAAAGTATTAGTTGGACTAATATTTTATGTTGTTTTAAATATATATAGTTAGACTATATACAAACTTATTCAAATTATAGTTGATTTTATAATTGGATTATAGTAATCAATATAATTGAATTAAAAATTATAGTTGATTTTATAATTGGATTATAGTGATCAATATAATTGAATTAAAATTATAGTTGATTTTATAATTGGATTATAGTAATCAATATAATTAAATAAAATGATAGTTGATTTTATAATGGATTATAGTGATCAATATAATTGAATTAAAATTATAGTTGATTTTATATTGGATTATAGTAATAAATATAATTAAATTAAAATGATAGTTGATTTTATAAGGATTATAGTAATCAATATTAAAATTATAGTTGATTAAATAATTGGATTATTGTAATCATTATAATAAATAGTACCTTTATTAAAATTGATTAAATAGTTGGACTATTGAAATCATGAAAGAATTGAAAGGTTGAATATTTAAAATATATAATCCTTGGATTAAATGTTTTAAATGATTTAATTTTCAATTGGGAATTTATAATAGGTTAATTTATTGATAAAATAACTTATTATGACTAAGCCCAAAATTAAGCAAATAGTAGAGCATAAAGTCTTTGGAAGATTTATGTGATGATGACTTTAGTGCTTAATTAATATACTTATAATAAATCTATCTTTAGATTTAAAAGTATTTAAAATTGCAATTAATAATTCTTGGAGAATTAATTGACTATTCTAGTGGAGAAAAATCAAAGTTTGCAATTGGGCATGTAGCACAAGGTGCACATCATTTCGATATTCCGAAACCCAAGGCTTGGCAAAGGTTTGTGAAATATTGAAAAGGATAATTGACATATCCCAAAGTGACTACCATTTGGATATGGAAGACACGAAGGAATTAAAGAAAGGGCGAGGCTCTAACTTTAAAAATATTTGTCAAAGTTATGTTCACTAGTAGTATTAAAATTGGATTTTAAATACTTAGTGTGGTACATAAAATATATGTATTGACGTTCAGAATCCGCTGTGAGCTGGATACTGGCTTCAAGCCGAGATTTCTCTGCGAATTGGAAACGGGACGAAAGTCGCTGTTTCGACCGTAGATACCTAAGTTTAGGAACTGCCCTTTGGGTATGTACTTAAATTAGGAAATGTTATAATGTAACTAGTTTACTAGAGACATTATCTCTATATCAGTGTTTAATCCATTACAGATAAAACCTTTATATTCTAGAACACTAAAGTGTTTCAATAAATAAAGATGATACTGAGATAAATACATTGGATGTAAATAACAGAATTTATATTTTGAATATAAAGAAAAATCTCAAACATATAAAAGGACAAATAAATAGCTCAAATTGATTTGATCAATGGAGACTTATTTGTGGCATTGTTGTCTGGGACACAATTAAACAAGACTCGTATATCCACACTTTTAAAGAGTGGGTACTAGGACTGATTTGACTATTCAAATAAGGTCTACGAATCTAGTTTATTAGGTTAAATACCTAAAATACTATTTACTTGGTAATAGTAAAAGGGCCACCGATCTGTCAGCCCTATTCATGGTGAAGTAAGTGGGCCCATATCTAGCTAGGCTAGATGTTAACATGAATATTTCGTGACCTTAACGGATGTGACATCACGTTATGGTTATGTGTTTCTTTTGAAGAACACAGATCGGAAACTTTAGAGTTTCGACACGAAGTAGACAAACAGATCGGCTATAGTATTATTCCGCCACGGTAATACCGTAATGGAAAATACTTAAGCAGTAAGTTTCATACGTACATGAAAGAGTATGGTATTCTTTCAGATGAGGACTCCTCACGAGACACGTCAGTTAGACGGTGTGTCCGAACTAAAACTGAATTTTGTTGGACATAATAAGGTTTATCACGAGTCGCTCTGAGCTACTATCTCCTTCAACAGGATATGTATTAACAGTGCAAAACTTATTTAGAATAAGGTTCCATATAAATCTGTTTGACAGATATCATATAGGATATGAACAGAGAAGAAACGAGGTTTCTCATTCCTGATAATTTGGGTATGCTAGGCATAACGTTTGGATGATACCAAACTAAAAGACCCAAATGGATAAGTGCCAATATAAGTTATCCTAAGGGAAACCTTAAGTATAGTACTTATAAATCCCACATGAGAACAATGTGATTGTTGCTCACCATGCGGTTTTTCCTGAGAGGAATACCGATATGCAGTGGTCAGTGGGAGGATAGTGATACTCGATGAAAATCGGAGTAATACTGTTCAAGGCACGAAGTCCTTAATGGAACACAAACAGTTCATCAATGATGAATCTATACCATTAATCTTCAAATACACAAGAAACTAGTAGATCAGATAGAGTCAGAAAACAACCTAGGGTATGGGTTTCTGATCTAACCTCATAAAGATGTCAATCTTATGGAGGTGTACCATCCGACTACGTTATGAGGAAGTGATACGAGGTATCGACTCCCTGTTATGGCAAAGTGCCATGAGTCCAAAATGGATTCCATGTATAACAACTATGTTTGGATACTAGTTATTGTACCACAAGGCGTTGTGCCTATGGTACATTAAACGTCTTCAAGGAAGACATACATGGAAGGCAACATACCAACGTGCAAACCTAAGGTTTTGACGGAAAGGTATCGTTATCAACATTATGTTAATAACGGTTCAACCTTTTACCTGTTGCCATGATAAATCCATTTTGAAGATGCTTGAAAATAACTATATATTTCATTTATGAAATATGTCAGTTATAGATCAAAATCGCTTTCCTGAAAAGGAAACCTTTTGGAGGATGTTTACAACATCCTGACGATTTTGTATAACCGACAAAAAGGTTTGCGGGTTATTCGATCCATGTTTGGATCAATGCAAGCATAAGGTTCTTGGAACTGTCGTTTTGAAATAATCATAATGGTTTATGATTTGACTCAAAACGAAATAATTCTTGTGTATATAAGGAGGTTAGTGGGAGAGCGCACTGATAGTGAAATTCCCATAAAGCTATTGTTGAAAGCTTGGCTTTCAATAGAAATTCTCCGTAGAATTCTGGGAGATAACAACCTTTATTAGAGGAATAAAGATCTACTAGGATAGATTTGGAGTTGTTAACACTCTCTGGGAAATTGTACATTTAAAAATGTACTTGTATTGGTGTCTCATACGCTTCAAGCATATGGAGTCATAATCGGGTCAATCCAAGTGATAGTCACTGGATTGAAGTTAAGAACATCTGTTAGTATCTCAGAGAACTAAAGATGCTATCTTAAACTATGGAGAAGGAGAACTTGAAGTGACTGGGATCACTGCTGCAAGTTTCCAAACAGTTAAATATTGTGGTACTATGAAGTTTGAATAACGGGACAGTGAGCTGGAAATCTTCCAAGCAAGATAACCGTTGCCGAATAAACAACAAATGCGGATTATTGCTGCAGCTGAAGCAGCAATAGAAGTCTTTTGGGTCGAAAGTAAATCTAATTAGATTAGATATAGTTCTGTTAGCAGCTGAGCTAGGCGTCAGCACAGGCTAAGGAATTAAAGGTCTCATCGACGATCCAGATATATACTTCTATATCATCTGATTCGTTCGGATCATACATCGTGGCGATGTGATGATCGTATAAATCGCGTCAAACGATAATCAAACAAATCCGCTGACGAAAACCTTTCCTCAGCAATTTGAGCGAACCTTACATAGTTCGGATGTAGGACACTCGAGTGACTGGCTATGTGCCAAGTGGGATATTGTTGGATAATATGACCCATAGCGTCACTATTTGCACAGATCATTGTGTTGCTGTAGCAAATTAACTATGTAACAAGGAAATTGCACTCTCGTCATTTGTGATTAGATCACCATAGATATATAAATGAAGAGAGGTCCCTATGATTAGTTCCTGGATTGAGATGATATGAGACAGTATCAGTCCACAAAGGATTAATCATTAAATATCCCTAGCCGTAGTATTATCGAGACTGGACATCGATAATGCGGAATAGGCTAGTATTGCACTTGTGCGCGTTGTGAGGGCACAACGGCATAGTTCTCATATATATAAGTATTGGATACTTGTGCAAGTGCGATAGGGGTCGTGTTTCACCGATGGTACGGGAAACAGCTTCGCTCTGGATAGACCCTTCGGAATCCTATTGGTATTATGACTAGGTGTCTATGGGAGGCCGAAATCAAGGTAGGTGTGTATAGTCTTAACCTGAGACTTGCATCGCTAATACTTACGACAATCGGTAAACTTTGGTTTTGGTGGTGGGGGATCTTAACTGGTTCTGTGTTCACCTCTTCTGGGTTTATCAGAGAGTCGTAGTGTATTGGATGTGATGTCGAGACGGAAGTATCACTCCAGTCATAATGGAGATGATGTCACACAGGATACGGTATTAGTGCTCTTAAGTGATGCGCATCCAATCGTGATATTATGACCAGGTCATGAATATCCGATTATAGAGACTAGTTACCAGACATCCGATAGTGTTTCGGACGGGGCAGACACTTATCCAGCCCCAGCCCTAGCACGTGACTATCCGATACTGGGCCGATATGCACAATACAATTGTATACTACGCTTGATACAGATCTTTGATATTCTTTGATGAATATGTCCGGAGAACTTGGGAAGACTTGGTGCTTTGCTAGGAGTCGACCTTGTCTCGTAAATCGGTAGAACGTAGTACTTGGTACGTACGTGATTCGGATACTCCGACGACCGTATTTACTGCCAACTTATCCGGAGATCTCATGGGTCGCTTCCCGATAATCCACCGATGACGCACAACTTGCACTCTTGAATAATCTGGGATTATATAGAAGAGAGAGAAAATTAATCTAGGATTAATTACGGAGATATCTTATCCAGGATAAAATATCGTCTAGAGAGAGATAACGATTAATTTGGAATTAATCGGTAAATTAATATATTCGATATATTAAACGAAATTAGATTTCGACGCGGAATTAAAATTAGATTTTAATTCGGGCAAATGAGTTAATTTAGAATTAATTCGTTAGCGACGTAAATAATAATTTCGCTAGCCGCAATTATTCGATTGAATTAACGTCGCGACGTAAGCTCGGTATTTCGGAAATATCGAACCCGAACGCGTGAGTGCACGTGTGGGGCCCACATGACACATGTCATTTTATGCATTATTTTATTCTAATGCATTGCATGGTGATAGTGTACAATACACTCAATGGTCTTGCATGGAGTTTGAGTGTTTGACACTCTAAGCCATTGCATGTTTTGTGTCATAAGTTTATTATTAATTTAATAAATATTATGGCATAAATATAAATTGATTTTTGGTAAATCATTTTCAACTTAACACAAAACTTCTTCTCTCTCATTTCTCTCTTCTCTTACGCCCAAAGCTTGAAATGGGGACTGGTTTTGAACCAGAAAAACGTGACACTAAAGGGAAGCAAGGGTTGGGTTTTCATGGTGAAAACCGCAAGTGCTAGCACACTACGAGTCTTGCGAAGGTGGTAGGGAGGTTCATCCATGAGGCGGGACTCATCCGACGGAGTTTGGAGCTTCGTTTTGAGACCCGAAATTCTGTTTTGCAGGGACAGTGGACTGTTGCAGTTTGGGGTGAAGGGCAGTGCGTTTTTGGCCTTCATTCGTCTCCAAATCGACTCAACCGATCAATGTGAGTATTCCGCTAAATCAAGACATTCCAACGGCCATTTCCCCGATACTATGTAGTTTACATAGTCAGCATACCATGGTACTTCCTAGTGCTTGATGGAAAATAACTGTTCATCTGAAAAAGTTTCTTTGATTGTCAGTTCATTGCCAGTTGTACCTCCATTTTCGAGCCTCGATAAGTGATCTGGCACTTGTTTTTTTGTCCCCTTCTTGTCTCGGATCTCGACGTCAAATTCTTGCAGTAGAGGCACCCAACAGATCAATCTGGACTTGGTAACTTTCTTCGCGATCAAGTATTTGATTGTTGAATGATCTGTGTAGACCACCACTTTGAGACCCAGCAAATAAAAGCGAAATTTATCAAAAGCAAACACAACTGCGAGCAACTCCTTTTTAGTTGTTGTGTAGTTGAGTTGTGCTTTATTCAAAGTTTTGCTAGCGTAGTAAATGGTGTTAAAAACTTTCACCTTACGTTGTCCCAAAACTGCACCTACAGTAAAATCACTAGCATTGCACATCACTCAAATGGAAGCGTCCAATCTGGTGCTACTCTGATGGGGGCAGAGACCAACTTTTGTTTTAAGATCTCGAAAGCATGGTGGCATTCTTTGGTGAAGTGGAAAGACACGTCTTTCTGCAGTAGATTGCACAGAGGTTTGGCAATCTTGGAGAAATCTTTGATGAATCTCCGGTAAAATCCTGAATGCCCAAGAAAACTTCGAATCCATTTGATGGATGATGGTGAAGGTAATTTTTCTATCATCTCGACCTTTTCTTTGTCTACCTCGATTCCTTTCTGTGAGATTTGATGTCCCAGGACAATGCCTTCTTGCACCATGAAGTGGCATTTCTCCCAGTTGAGTACCAAATTTGTATCTTCACATATTTGTAACACTTTTTTCCAGATTTTACAAACAGTGGTCGAATGAGTCTCCAAACACTGAGAAGTCATTCATGAAGACTTCCATGCTTTGTTCTATCATGTCTGAAAAGATAGCCATCATGCAACGTTGAAATGTGGCAGGAGCATAACATAGTCCAAATGGCATCATGCGGAACGTAAAAGTACCATACATGCATGTAAAAGTGGTTTTCTCTTGATCTTCTGGGGCGATGTCAATCTGATTGTATCCTGAGTATCCATCCAGAAAGCAATGGAATTCATGTCCCGCCAATCTGTCTAACATCTGGTCAATGAATGGTATGGGGAATGATCTTTCTGTGTTGCTTTGTTCAGCTTCATATAGTCCATGCATACTCTCCATCCAGTCACTGTCCTTGTTGGAATCAGCTCATTCTTTTCATTGGTGACTACAGTCATTCCTCCTTTCTTGGGTACGCATTGCATAGGACTCACCCAAAAACTGTTAGAGATGGGGTAGATGATGCCTGCGTCCAACCATTTGATGATTTTTTTCTTTACAATTTTCTTCATGATTGGATTCAATCTCCGTTGATGCTCCACTGTGGCTTTGTATTCATCGTTCATCAGGATTTTATGCATGCAAAATGGTGAACTAATGCCTCGAATGTCTGCTATAGTCCGACCAATAGCTTTCTTTTACTCGCTTAGCAGTCTCAATAATTTATCTTTCTGCATCCATGTTAGCGACAAAGAAATAATCACAGGTAAATCATAAGAGTTTTCCAAGTATGCATACCTGAGATGGCTCGGAGTGGCTTTAGTTCTAGCTGCGGTGGTTCTTCAATCGAGGGTTTGATTCTCTCATTTTTTGGTAGTTCCAAGCTTTCCACATGTGGTATCGCTCTGAAGCGAGAGGCTCCATCAAGATAGTTGATACATTTCAGAATCTCATCATCTAGTTCTATGTCAGTCATGTTGGTGATGCATGCTCCAAGTTTGTCAGTGGAGAGCTGCATTGCATCTGTATTTTGGATGACAATATCTATTACATCAAGTTTGAAATATTCCTCCTCTCGTTCATCATTTGGAAATTTCATGGCTTTGAAAACATTGAATGTTACTTCTTGCTCTTGCACCCTCATGGTTAGTTCACATTTTTGTACATCAATGATGGTTCGACCTGTAGCCAAAAATGGTCTCCCGAGGATGATGGGTACATCTATATCTTCCTCCATGTCAATGACAATAAAATCTGCTGAAAAATAAATTTGTCGACTTTGACCAATACATCTTCCACTACACCTCTCGGAAATGTGAGTGATATGTCAGCAAGTTGCAGAGTGACTGAGGTGGGTTTTACTTATCCAAGCTGCAATTTCCTGTAAATAGACAAAGGAATCAAGTTAATACTAGCACCTAAATCACACAAAGCCTTACCGAAGTAATGTTCTCCTATGGTGCAAGGGATGGTGAAACTATTAGGGTCCTTCAACTTTGGAGGGAGCTTCCTCTGAATGATGGCGTTGAATTCTTATGTCAGTGCTAACGTCTCGTAATCTCCTAATCTTCGCTTTCGTGACAGAATATCTTTCATGAATTTGACATAGCTAGGCATTTGTTCCAACGCTCCTGCAAATGGAATGTTGATATGCAACTTTTTGAAAATCTCCAGGAATCGAGCAAATTGCTTATCCAGTTTGTGTTTCTAGAGACGCTGTGGAAAAGGCGGAGGTGGAGTAAATCTTTCTCAATCATTTTCTTTTGCTTCTTTTTCCTCCATCTGTGAATCTGCTTCGTTTATTTCTTTTGGAACATTCTCAGTAGATGCCTTGATTCCAACATCTTTGTTGATTTCAGTGCCGTTTTTCAACATGATGGCTTGGCATTGCTCATTCCCTCTGTAACTCTGAGCATTGGCCAGTTGTCCCATTTGATTCTCCAATGCATTCAAAGATGCTGCTTGATTTTGAACCACAGCTGCTAAAGCGTCGTATTTGGCTTCTTGCTTTTTCAAATGGGCAAACACTTCTGCTATTCCTGGTTCTCTTTTCATTCTCCTGGTTTTTATGCAGCTGTTGGAATCCGGGTGGTGGATTGTTCATTTGCTCTGAAGTGTTGCTCCATGTGAAATTGGGATGATTCCTCCAACCTGGGTTGTAGGTATTGGAATATGGATTGTTTCCCTGTCTGTTGAAATTGCTAACATAGTTCACCGTCTCATCATGTTGGTTGTAAGATTCTGCCTCTGGTGCTCCTCCATATGGTGAACTTGTAGATCTAGCATTAACCTGCATGCTAAGAGTTTCCAGACATTTGCATAAGTGATCCAGCTTGGCATTCATAGCTGTGTTAGCTCATATTTCTTGGATTCCCGCTATTCGATGGATCATGCTCCTTTCTGTTGGCCACAAGGAATTGTTGTTGGCCATTGCTTCAATTAAGTCTCAGGCTTGATCTTCTTCTTTTGTCATTAATGCTCCTCCAGCAGCAGCATCTATTGTAGTTCTCATTAGTCCAGAAAGTCCATTGTAGAAGGCTTGGACTTGTAGCCACTTTGCAATCTCATGGTGAGGACATTTTCGGAGCAATTCCTTGTATCTTTCCCATGCTACACAGAGGGATTCTGAGTCATATTGCACAAAGGATGTGATGTCATTTCTCACCTTTGCTGTTCTGGCGGGGGAAAGTATTTTGCAAGAAATTTGATGGCTAGAGTGTTCCAAGTTGTGATGGAACCTGCTGGTAGTGAATGGAGCCAAGCCTTAGCTCTGTCTTTCAAAGAATATGGGAACACACGCAGATGCATTGCTTCCTCTGCCTCTCGGTTGTAATTGAATATGCCACAACTTTCAGGAAGTTGCTGATGTGGGCATTAGGATATTCAGTTGCATTTCCCCCAAACTGAACTGATTGCTGTATCATTTGAATGCATGTTTTGATGTCACACGCATTTACAGGTAATGGAAGAAGTACAATACATAATATGAAGGCGTCAACCACCGGAATTGTTCTGTCTCGAATGGGAATTGGTGATGCTACCTCCAAAGGTTCAGGTTCTTGATTGTTCATGTTTATCAGTGCTTCTTGATCTTCTTACCTTTCCTTTCTCAACTGTCTGATAGTTCTTTCACTTTCTGGGTCAAGTAGACGGATTTCAAAGCTTATGTTTCTTCTCATGTAGTGTCTGAGAACCTGAAACATAAGAAAAAGTAAAAATAAATTAGACACAAGTAAAGTATATAACCCCTAAATTAATATTAAAAGATAAATAAGTCACCGGCAACGGCGCCAAAAACTTGATCAGTGAAATCACTCACATTACGCAAGCGCACGTATCGCTCAAGTAGTATAAAATATATCGATCCCACGAGAACTTAATTCCTAAGCTAATAATTTATTGAAGTTAAATTTCTACAAGTATCTAAAAATTGATTGTTGTTTGATTGGTGATTTTAACTAAAGACAAGTAATTTAAAACAATGCGAAAGTAAATTCTAAAAAGTAAGCAATATTATGAAACTATCCAGGATTGTGAATCCTTCCAATATTCTTCTAAAGATGAAGTGATTATCTTATGTTTGTGCAATATATCGAAAATATGCAAGAACTTATGTGTTATGTCGATGGTCAGATGCAAACACCCAAAGTAACTCAATTAACTATATGTCTGTGTTAACCAAGTTATCCGAATTCATTAAGTTTAAGTTCTAATTATGGCTATACACGCCCGACATGTATATGTCTATCCTGGAAGGAAATCTCTAAGGTGAATGTGAGATCGTGAGCTATTGAGTCTAATGCTGAAACATAAAATCCATTTGTCAAGTTCATTTTAACTTTACCAACTCAATCTTATTAGTGGCCAGTTAATAAGAAGCATTAAGATCAAGACTCAATAAATAAACCTATACGTCACACAAGACATAAAATAACCAACTTATAAACCTATGATATTGAAATTCATCACAACCCTAGATAATGTATTCAGTTGCGACACATATCCAGGACTACTAAAGACATAAATAAATAAAACATCATGCAACTAATTGAAAATTAAAAAGGTAAAATTTACAACAATGAAATAAAATGATGGGGTTTGGGGATCCACTTTTATTATTTCAAATCTAGAAATCTCCTTTATTACAATATATAAATTTACATTACATTACCAACCGACCATATAGACGGTATCCTGATTAAGTCAAATTTTGATTAATTCCAACAGATCGTAAAGGCGATATCCAATTAAGTCAGGTTAAATTAATTTAATTAAGTTCAACCGACCATAAAGGCGATATCCAATTAAGTCAGGTTTTAAGATAATTTATATATTATAAAATAAGGGACATTAATTTAAATTATAATAATAAAAGTTTCACCTTCATCCCAGCAGAAAGAAGTTACCTATTCATGCTTTTAAGTAAAACAAAGAAAAATTTATTACTTAAAATAAAAATTAAATACAAGAAAACAGAAATTAAACAAACAAGATATTCTCTTCTTAGTATTCTAAGGAAATTCCCCAGAATAAAGTATGAAGAATTCCTTTGATTTCAGCCTCTATTTATAGGCTCCAAAAAACGGACCGCGTCGCGACTCGTGCTACAGTAGATGGCGGCTGTCGGCTGTCGGCAAATTAATAATTGTGCTGACATCATGATGACGCGGTGATGATACATGTGATGACGCGTGTCGGCGGTTGAATAATTGAAGCGCGTCGCGACGCGTGAACAGTAAATTTCCCATTTTGCCATTTTTATTCGTTTTTCGCCGTTTTAGCCCCGATTTGATTCCAGCGAGTCCCGATATTTTATTTATCTACAAAAAAAACACAAAAATATCTAAATATTCACAATACCAGAGAAACTATATAAAATATTAAGTAAAATGGGCGGTAAATATTGATATATTTTCCGCTTATCATGTCCCAACCGAGAGTGCTACAGGCTGAGTGAGGTAATGGGTGGAGTAGATGCGGCAGAGTAACATGGAGAAAGTGTAGGGAACGCTTTCCCTCGCGCAGCGGAAGCGGCTTAGGCACTTGGAATCGATCTTGAAAATTTTTTCTGCTCTCCTCATCTTAATCCAAAATTTTTGTCCCAAAAATCCAGATCCGAACCAAACAGCCCTTGAATCGCAGCCCAGAAACTGAACTGTTCAATTTCCTCCATCATCATCAATCACGCGCGGCGTACATGATCAACTCCAACAATTGCTTGTATTAGGGTGTGAGTCATCAAACTGACAAGGGCGTGAATATATTGTTTCAACATAACATCAATATGCGCCACTCAAGCACATCCACATATGCACACAATGATCATCCTGTCACTATTCGGCTTCTATCATCACACACACAACAATATAAAGTAATGACAAATAATAGAATAATATTTGCATCTAAATAATGTGGCTTGTGAAAGATTATTAAATAACATATGCATTTGCACCACTGTGACTTCTCATCTTCCATATTAGAACATCCAGAGATTGCTTTTGATCTAGAACCATCAAGCTAGACCCGGCCGGCGGTTCGGTTCCAGTTCGGAACCGAACCGAACCGGCCGGTTCCCGATTCCACACTTAAGTGGAATCGAAACCGTAAATCGAACCGGTCGGTTTCGGTTCGGTTACGGTTCCCCTTCCGGTTTTTTTTTTTTTTTAATTTTAATAATAAATTTTAAAAAATAGAAAAAATTCTATAATCGTAATGTTTTTTCAAACTATCACATCATTTTTATAGAATCATTTTTTATAAAATTCTTTTAACATAGAATCTTTTTTATAGCCAACTTTTGGCTAGTGCTTTCTTCATATAAGCGATGTGGGATATTTGTTACTTGGCTATTGTGTCCCACATCGCTTATATGAAGAAGTCAACCAAGAGTTGGTTATAAAAAGGATATGGACATTCATGTTTTAGTATTGCAATTTTAAACCTCATTATTATTAATAAAAAAATTGAGATTTACTTGTGGAACCTTACGGTTTCAAGTAAATAAAAACTTTTTTTTTTTACTTCCGGTTCCAAGAGGATTTTTGATCATCACATGCGCAACTTTTGATCGCGCAAAATGTTCAATTTCATATAACCGAGCCTTGGACGTGTGATAAGAATCGGGTCACCACTCAATCTTCCGTGTTATGACTCACCACCAAAAATCTGCGAGGGTGGGATTAGATCAACTCACTTGATGAAAATCTTCTTGAGAAAATTTTCTCTTTTTATTTTTCTCTCATTTTCAATCTCGTTGAGAATGAGAAAGTGACTAGTCTTGGAATGTGAAGAGAAAAACTTCCATTTTATATATAGGGTTTAGGTTAACTAAATGTACATTTACAAAATTAACTCTAACCCTAATCACATATATAAATATGGGCCAATGGTATTTTTGTCACAACAAAATTATTATTTTCAAAATTAAATATAATATCAAATATCATTTAATTTGAAATTAAAATTTAACAGGTAACTTATATCATGATATAAATTACATATTTGATTTTGAATTAAATCAAATTTAATTTAAAAATCAAATCCTATATTAAATGATTATCCAATAATCATTAGTATAAAAACTATATATTAAACATTTTAATATATAATTTCAAAGTTTGACATTATATAATTATTAATCAAATTTATAATTATATCAATAAATAATTCTCAATTATTTAATCTTTTTCAAGTGAGTTCAGAATTGGACTATCCAATTATTCCATGAATTCCTATAGTGTAACGAGCTGACACGGGGACCAAATGGACCTATAGTTCCGAGCTCCAATAATCTCGAAATATTAATTAAAACTCTTTAATTAAATATTCTGAATTATTAACGTTAGGTTATTCCACTAAAAACCTAAAGCTTCACTCTCGTCACTGCAGATATATTTTATACCGAAAGTCAACAGCTTCCACCGATATAATCATTTCATACAGATTGACCCTCCATGAGTATCTCATAATTAGAGTCGGGTCATAATGTCTGTTATACCCCCTCTAATTATTTTGTACCATAAGTACCATTTATTCTCTAATGAACGATTTATTCATAACTATTATGAATATTAATCTTTCTATTCGTAATAGAAAGACTTGAGCGCTCTAACCGTTCAAGTACTGAATCAACCCTTAAGGAAGATACTCATCTACTTCTTGCAAGAAGGAGTGGATTCCATATCTATGTAAAACGTCCCCAGCTACACACCAAACTATGCCCCTAAAATACATAGCTATTGGTCGGGATTGCTTCACCAACCTCACATTTGTGAATCAAATGACATAGCTTGCCATGCATGAGTTCGTAGTACACTCAGGATTAAGATCAACCCATATATGATCATCTATTAGACTGATATGAATTTCTTTGTTTAACAGATATTAAAAGAAATTCAATTATGCTTGGTCCAGTCCTATATGATCGCATCATATAAGGTGCCTGCATTCCCATGTCACCACATGAAAAAACCCAGATCAAAGTCATCGTACATTATGGAATGGACCGTAGCTGTAGATAAACCACAAATAAAGTGCTCATCTTCGTTTGCTATCTACGGACTATTTAGGATTACTAATTTCATATTTCAATCCTCTTGTGTATAACACTTATACACTAAATCTGAAAGTACATTTAGTATCCAAAGGCATACATGATAATTTATAATATGCAACTTTAAAATCAATATTTTAATAAATGAATAACAGCATCGTTTATTACTTAAAATAAAATCTCGTTTACATAATACATTATGCTCTTGGGCATATATCCCAACAGAAAGGTCTTGAGGAAGATGAAGGCTGATGAGTTCAAAAAAATGACCTTTCTTACGGCTTATCCCAAGTGTTTGACCGGTCCGCGGATCATGTACAGTACAGAGCAACCATAGGTAGTAAATAAGACATTAAGACCAAGGTCACATAACTGGGCGATAGATAAAAGATTTAAAGTGAGCTTGGGTATGAGAAATGTGTTAGATACAGAGAGATATGGAAGAGAAATGTGACCAAGATGACTGGGGGTCATGAAAGAGCCATTAGCAGTTTGAATGGCAGGAAGATACGATGGAGTAGATGTAGAGGTAAAGATACTAGAGTCGGAAGTCATGTGATTGCAACAAGCAGAATCAAAATATCAAGAGGCAGTACCTGAGATAGTAGAAGAAACAGAGATGTTACCAATTTGGGAGGCTATGGATTGAAAGATAGAGGCGAGATCCTGAATAGGCTAAGAAGGTCGATACTGCTTAGTGTCACCCGGATCATCAGAAGCTACAACAGAGAGAGACCGATGACTCTTGAATGAGGGAGTGGATATAGGATGGCGAGTATGACAGTCTCATTCAAAATGATCAAGACCAATCTTACGGAAAACTCTGCAACCCCGTGTGGGAAATTTGAGGACCAGGTTCCCAGGAAACTTACAGTGATTGCATGGCTTCGAAGAAAGAATGCTGGAAGGAAGTGTGGCAAGGACAATATTTGTATTATGTATCCGGCCAGTAGAGTGACAAGTTTCTTCCAAAATAAGTTTATTAATGGCGGAGTCAAGAGTAAGTAGCAGAGTTTTATGAAGCAAGGAGGCTGAAGTGGGTTCAAACTTGGTATCAAGAGCGATGAGAAACTAAATCAGTCTTTGGCGAAATCTGTAGGTTGTGAATTTGACAGCATCAGCAGAATTGTCCTATTGGGTCTAAGAGAGAGTCAATTGATCCATGATAAAATGCATCTTAGAATGAAATCATGTAATAGATTGCTAAGGTTCTTGACTCATTTGATGGAGGCGACAAATCAACTGATACTGATGAAATAAATCATTGGTTGTATAGCGGTGAGCAAGAAAATCCCATAGAGACTTGGCTGTGTTAAAGCGATCAAATTGGAGATTAATACTGGGTAAAGAGGAGTTGCGAAACCATGTAATAATCTTGTGATTCTGACTTTCCCAATCTTCAAAGTGATCAGCAAAATCTTTGTCACTCTCAGTTTTGTATTGGACCGGTTGAGTGAGAGTACCAGTAATTTAGGACCAAAGTTTACGGCCTTTGAGAAAGATGTACATAGCTTGGGTTGATAAGACATAATTGTGACTGTCAAAGAGGATTTGAATCGGTTGTGAGACGTCAGATTTTTCCAAGTGGAGAACCGTCGAAGTCTGAAAATAACCTGAAGGAGACAATCGAGGAAAAAAACTGTAATAAAGTTGTAATTGTAGCTTCATATCTTTCAGGCACAATTATAAAAATCTTTTGTACAATTCTTGAATCAGAAAGTGCAGATCCAAGTAACCTTACCCTGTTAGCAATGTTGAAAAGCTTATCTGTGTATTTTTTTATAGTCTCAGATTCCTTCATTTTTTATATCTCAAATTCTCTGATTAAATTTAAAATTTGCATACCTCTTATCCTTTCATCACCTTCATATTTTTCCTTGAGATAATCCCATATTGTCTTTGTTGTTTTAAGGGACACAACTCTGGTGAAGATAATTGGTGATAAGGTAGCAACCAGACATGCTTTGGCCTTTGATTTTTAGTTTTCTTCTCCTTGTGATTTTTAATCTTGGCCATGGTGGGATTATTTGGTAGAACAGGGACTTCATAATCTTCTTCCATTACTTCCTAGAGATCTAAAGCATGTAGATGAGTCTCCATTCTCACAGCTTATATTTGATAATTTTCTCCACAAAAAAAAAACAGGAGGAGAAATTGATGAAAAACTGGTTTCCACTTCTATTTGTTGAATTCACTCAAACTGATTAACCATAGATCCCTTAAGAAAATAAGCTCTGATACTAATCGTCAGTTTTTTCCTAATACAATATTGGACTGAATGTTTCAACTTGTCGTCTTATGCAATTTCGGAAAATTCAGCCTAGAAAAATTCATTTAAAGCTAATTCAATTGAATGTTTCACAATTTTTTTTTTTTTAAAAAATATATAAATAGTATGTATTATATCTCTTAGTTGAACCGGATATTCCTTGAGTAATAATAAAATCAATCATAAAAACTTATATTCAAAATCCAATAATTATATATATATATATATATATTAATATGCATATCGGGCGAGTTTCTAATTAGTTAATATAATATGGTTGTTTTAAATATATAGAAAAATGATACTTGGCACAGAATTCGGGCATTGAATGTGCACAAAAGATTGCAAATATTATTATTATTTTTTAAAATTACATTTAACAAAAAATTTGAGCAATAATATTTATAATGTTGCCTGCTAAATTCGTTTCTCCCGTTCTTGAGCTTCCACACTTCGATTCAGTCTCAATTTTTTCCTATACACTCGTAATAAAATATAATATTTCATTAAATTATTTAAAAATACACACATGCTCGATATCTATGAGTTAAACCTATTTCTGCTATTCGGGGAATCGATCCGACCCTACAGGTTCCACTATCGCCCCAACACTAAGTCTAACCCAAAATAATCGAGATTATTAAGGGTCCAATCCATCATTTTTAGATAATGGCACGATCCCATATTATGCTTAATCATTTTTGTAAATGGGCGGCCTTTATCTTTTAACGATGGAACGGAAACTAAGTGACCAAGGTTTACCTTTAACAAAAAAGAGACGAGTTTGTGTACTCCCCGTTAGTGCATGAACTAAGCCATACCTAGGGCAGGTATGAGACTTACCACGTGTGTGGAAGGAATAAGGTTAGAATGGTATATGCTGATATTTGAGCACACTATACATTTCATACATCTCATGTATTGCATACATACATGCATCATGTTAACACTTTATGATGTTGCCATCATAGTGGCACAACAGGTTAGGGAACAAGGTAGATTCGTCAAGAAGCAAGTAACAGACTTAGACATGGCAAGCAACAATAGCACCCGCAGTGACAATGCCCTCATGGATCAGTTAGAGACGACAGTGAACAAAATAGCATAACAACTATAAAACTTGACCAACACTGCTGCTAACATAGCAGCAATCCACACGGTGTCTCGAACAATGGGGATCGAAACTAGTAAGAGGAGGCGCATGGAGCCTGAAAATCAAATGGCTAAGAAATTCTTATTTTAGATGACAATGACATGGCCGAATATGTTGTAGGAAGAATGGCCAAATCTCATACTAAGTCCGAGCTCCAGAAACTTAGGGAGCAAATGAAGACAGTAGCTCAGAAAATGAAGGGCAAGCACGAAGACCTCTTGGACTACAATGCCATGGCCTTTGAAGAATAACTCTCTGCTGAGTTCAAAATGCCAGAAATGATAAAATTCAACGGGAACGAAGATCCAAATGTTCATCTTCGTCAGTATGTATCATTGATGAGTTCGACTGGACTATCCCAACACCAAGTGCGGAAAATATTTGGGATGCCACTGGAGGGAGCACCGATAGTATGAGACCACATTTTAGATAAGAAAGTGAAGGAAGATTAGAGAGCGTTGGTTGAAGCGTTCCTAAATCAATATGTGATATATATGGATATTGATCTGTCATTTCGTGACTTGGAGATTACGAAGTAAAAGCCTGAAGAAAGTTTTAAAGAATACGTTGATCGCTGGAGAAGCCAACTATTGAGGATGCAATCAAGGCCATCGGAAAAAGACCAGATCAAAATGATCATCAAAACGACCAAGCATTATATCTACAACAAGCTGACGAGTATGACCTCTATGATCTCTAACTTCTGAAAGTTGAAAGAGACAGTGATGGACATCGAAGATGGAGAGTCTCAAAACATGAAACTCTACGGCTAGAATAGGAAGACCGTTGAAGGACCTTCTAGGATAAAGCCCAACCACGCTAAAATAACTGCTATCAGAAACAGAAGATTTTCAAACCTTGACAGATCTCCATTAAAGGTGTTTGAGAAATTAAAGAGACAAGGCTTATTGAAACCTCTATAACCCAGACCATTGCCAAATCCAGTACCTCACTACATCAATCTAGACCAATACTTCCATTTCCACCAAGGAAAATTTCATGACACTGACATCTGCACCCGCCTCAAACATGAGATTTAAGATCTAATCGACAGAGGCAAGATATCTGATCCTGATGAGTACCACCCATAAACATAATTGTTGCATTGCATCGTCTTTTTTCTTATTATGACTATTTCAAATTATTCAATGATAATAAAATTCAGTCTTTCTCAAGAATATCGTATCTCTCGAAACATGAGCGTGTCTAAATCCTTAAAGTAATTTTAAACTTTGGAATCACTAGCAGAAAACTATCCTAAAATTATGCACTAAACTTGAAGCTTATAATTGCATTGCATATTTAGAAAGAATTTATGCTGGCACAACTTGTAAAGATGGTCAAGACACTCGAAATTCATTTAACTCTTTTCTAAAGTTAAAATTGATATAACATTAGGTTAAGAAAATGACGTAAATAAAAAAAATGAGTGAAAAAAGAAAAGAGAAAAAGAAAGAAAGAGAGAGAGAAATGGTGAATCCCACAAAACCCACTCTGTTGTTTAGAATGTTTAGTAACCAGGAGTATCGTGAACCCCACAGCTACTTTTCGTCAAATGATAACTCAAATATTGAGCTTGCAAAACAACTTAAGTTGATGAAATTGTTGAGTAACTAGGGGCTCGCATCACAAATGTGAATATTTGCGTCAAAAGGTAATTTGACGACTTAAGGAAGCTACAGATCAAGATCAACTCGACATAAAATGAAATTTTGAGATATTTTGTTAATCATTAACTAGGTTTTAGATTACATTGACTAAAGAAAAGAAGAAAAATGAACCAAAATGTCATTACTAATCTACACTTGACGCCATCATAAACCAATCTGAGTTGCACGTAATTTTTTGTAAAAGAATCACACACACACATGGAGAAGCATTCGAAAGATGAAACCTTAGTTTAGATTGAATTTTGAATTTGGAAAATGCTCAAACTTTGAAAGAGATGGAATTTTGAGAAAAGATTTTGAGAATATACGCAGAGTTATTACATGATATAAAATATTTGGAAAGTGAAATCGATGGTTCGGGAACCCCGAGGGATAGCTTGGGCAGAAAATGAGATGAAGCATGATGATATCTATGTAGAAGAACATCGCGACTCCTACACCTTCTCAAGCCGAAGAACGCGCATGCAATTAGAGATTAATTGCATGCATACATACAGATAACATTTCTTTTACAAGAAATTCAAACAAAGCAAGCCTCCAAGAGTGGAAGCAAGATACCGACATCTCAGTTGAAAGTTGAAGCCTCCACGATATGAAGCACTCGATAGTCAGAAGGACGAGATACTAGGTGCAAAGCCCTCTTAAGAAGAGAATATTGGGGGAATGCCTGCTTGAATGTAGTGACTGGGGGTGACTTATGCTGCTAGATTTTGACAACAATGACAATAGAAGCAGACTTTGGAAAGTCTCAGGATCAAAAAAATATTGGGAATAGAATTAGACTTTTGAAAACCTTGAGGCAAGAAGAGATTTCGAACTGCAAAAGAATTTTAGAATGAGACCGCCTTAGAAGATGAAACGAGTTAAAGGATTTGGAAAATTGGAAAGATGATTGGAACGAAGATCGAACAATTCCGGGAATAAGTAGAATCTTGAGAATAGGGAATGAAATCACGGAATGAAACGAGAAACACGGGGAATGATACCTCAATATTAGGGAATGAAACCACCGAATGAAACCAGAAACATGAGGAATGATACCTCAAGAATAGGGAATGAAACCACCGAATGATACGAGAAACATAGAGAATGATACCTCAAGAATAGAGAATGAAACCACCGAATGAAACAAGAAACACGGAAATGATACCTTAAGAGTAAAGAATGAAACCATCAAATGAAACGGGAAACACGGGGAATGATACCTCAAGAATATGGAATGAAACCACCGAATGAAATGGGAAACAATGGGAATGATACCTCAAGAGTAAGGAATGAAACCAGTGAATGAAATGAGAAACACGGGGAATGATACCTCGAGAATAAGGAATGAAACCATTGAATGAAACGAGAAACATGTGGAATGATATCTTAAAAGCATGGAGAATGGAATGAAGCCTCTTATCAGTGAATGAAACAGAAAGCATGGAGAATGGAATGAAGCCTCTTACCACTAAATGAAATGGAAAGCATGAGGAATGATACCTCGAGAATGAAATAAAGCCACTTACAACCAAATGAAATGGAAAACATGGGGAATGATACCTCAATGATGGAAGTAGGGAACGAAACGACAAGAATAGAAGGAAGCGTATCACTGAATCGAGAATGAACCCTCTCATAATTAAACTACTAGTAAGTCCGACGATGTCCGACGAACCTGGTAAGTAAAAATACATGCATGACTTTGATAGACTTGTTACTGTCATACACTGCATAAGCCTACCAAAGTGGGGGCAACGGTAGACATTGTATTTTTACACATAACCCTATGATGAGTCTCTTACAGAGACACCCTCTGAAAATTGAGAAATTATAAGGATAATTGCCAGGAAGGAAAGGAAATCCATTGAAATCCAGTGAACATAGCCAAAAGCCATCCGGATATCACATATGTTCAGCCTACCTTCTCTAAAGCCAGTAAATTTGGTCGAATATGTCCTCAAAACCCTAAATCTGACCGAACATAACACAACTGTCATTGAATGAATATATTGTCAGTTATTGAAGTTAAGGGACGTGATTACGTCTGGTCGGACATATAATTTAAATAGAATATCCGACCGGACATGTATCGAGTTGTCAATACATGTGTAAAATTCAAACAGCAGGAATCATGGGCTTTATTACGTCTGGCCAGAGGCACATCCAAAACCCTACATTCGTCTGGACATAGTTCGAGCTGTGTCTGAAGTTTTAATTGCCAATCACTCAGGACAGATTGGAGGAGAAGAGTGATCATGCTCCTCATTCCATCATTAAACCTATCTCTTGAACTATAAAAATAGGCATGATTCCTCCCCTAAAGGCTGGGGGAAATCAATCTGAGAGAACCCTAAAAAACCCTAAAATAGTAACCTTGAAAGAGAAAACCACACCAATTCTTGGAGTTTCTTCCCCCTTATGCGAATCCGGAAACTACCCAATGTTCAGAGACATCCTATGTGCCAAACTACATAAAAAATATATGACCTAAGGGCACCATTTTGTTATTTATACTCATTCTATTTTAACACAGTATCTCCAGCCGGACGTACATCATGTCCGGTCGGGCATGCACACTTGTCCGACCAAAGATAGATATATCTGACTGTTGGGACAGTTGTGGAACCCCTAGGGTCAGATTGGTGCCCAGCATAGTGGAAGTGGGTATAACCCAATGATATCAGATATAGGTGTATTTTAAAATATTTTAATAAAAACTACATTCTGATACGAGTCCGTAGGAAAAAAAAGGGACCAAATCGGAGTTCGAATGCTTCGGAACGGAGAAAATGATATTTTAGTGTTCGTCAGCCCTGTGAGTTGCGACTCGCTGGATGAGAGTCGAGACGCTCCAAAGTGCGAGAGCAACTCCGAGAGCTAAACGTCTCAGCTTCGCGACGCGAAAGGATGGGAGTCGCGATGCTTCTAGGTATGATGCTCAGTGTGGCGACGCTATAGGGTTAGAGTCGAGACGCTCACCTGGCAAGTGAGCAATTTCAACCTTCAAATCAATCCAAAACACTTCCAATTTTCTCATATCATTTCAATACACATTAAAACCAATTTTAACATCAAAACCAACCACAACATATGTTATATAACTAGCATACATGTATTCTAAATACTTATATATATATTTTTTGAATCTAATCATAAACCAATTTTGAATCCCAATAAGAAATGTCTCGTGAACAATTCTAGTTCACCTAAAGGTAGTCAAGTGATTCTAGAATGGTAGCCATAACTCTAAGTTTTAATCTAAAGTTCAAAACTCTTATTAATTGTTTCATGTCCAACATGAACATCTTTGACCTAATTAACATGAATATTGTGTTTATACTTCCAAAGTATCCTAACACAATCTATTAGCCTTATTTCAATTTCAAGCTATATAATCATGCATCCAATACATAATTTATCACTAATGAAAAACTCACTAATGAAGAACATAACTTAAGAGAAGTTCAAACTTACCTAGTAAGCTTGATGCAAGATCCAATCTACTTCTCCTTTGTTGAAATGGTTGAAGAACTTCCAAGGATTAACAAGCTTGACTCCAAGATCCAATCTTGATTCCTCATTGTTGAAATGTTGTAGAGATCTTCCAAAGCTTCTCTAAACACTTATCTTTTCTAGGCTAATTTCTCCAAGAATTACTTGTATTTAGTTTTCTTAAGCTTTTGCTTTGCTTAATTAAAACATTCCTAAAACTTGATATTTATAGAAAAACTTAGGCAATTTTTAATTAATAAAAGTTGTAATCAACTTTTAGATAAGTGATGAGTGGTAAATGTATCATTATTTCCACTCATTTGACCTAATATTTTGTATAGTTTCTTGAGTTTTGTGAATATTTTGATGTATTTTGTGATATTTTGTAGATAAATAAAGTTTCAGGACTCTCTCGAGGTGATTTGGGGCCAAAATAATGAAAAATCACACAAAAGGGAAAAATGGTAATTTGGCACATCACGACTCGCAGCCCACATCGCGACGCCTAACGTACGCCGCTCCATGCTAACATGCGCCGAGGACACGTGTCAGAATATGAGAACTTTGACTTTACTAACGTGCACCGGGACACGTGTCAACATCGCAGTCCATCTGCTAACGTGCGCCATGCCACATGTCATCATCCTATGGTGCCGACAATCGACATCGCCATATGTCGCCACGTGTCACCCCATGTGTCAGCCATGTCATCGCCAAGTCAACAGAAGATCGAGTCAACTTCGCCACCTCATCATCAGCCAATCATAGCGCGCCACGTGTCACAATCCTATGGTGCCGACAATCGCTATCGCCACGTGTCGCCACGTCACTGCCACGTCAGCTTAATTATTGAATTAATCATCCAAAATACCACGTCATCGGATAAGAATCTCGGCGGAACCAATCAGAACGTGACATGTGTCGCGTCGCGACGCATGATCCTTGCGCGTCGCGACGCGGAAAGCCTATCAACGCCTATAAATTCAGCTCGAGATTTCAGTTTCAGATGTACCTTCATCTCTGAATTCTCTGATGTAAATAGAGAGTTTTATATCTAGTTTATTTTAATTTCAATTTTGTAATTAATTTTAACTACTTTCTGTAATAATAATTTACTTTCTTTACTTTTTTCAGTTTTTACTATTCAACATGAGGAGGTAACTTCCCACTGCTATGGTGAAAGGTAAAACTTTTATTACTGCTATTTAGATTAATCTCCCTTAATTATAATATATTCACTACTTAAAATTTGACTTAACAAGGATACCGCTATATTGGTCGGTTGGTAATAAATTATAAACTAATTTTAATTTGACTAAGCGAGGATACTGCCTGGTTGGTCGGTTGGTAATTTACCACCTATATGGCTGGTTTATGGATAAACATTGATACCGCATTTATGGCAGGTCGGACTTAATTTGACTTAATCAGGTTACCGCCTATATGGCTGGTTGGTAATGTTATCACAAGTTAATATATTATATTAAGGGAGATATCTAAAATAGTGGTGGTAAAAGTATATCATTTAACCCTAGCATTTTATTTTATTGTAATTTTACTTTTCAGGATTTACTTTACCGCATTTATTTTTCAGCATTTTACTTTATGTCTTTTATTTTTAAGTTTTTACTAGCCCTAGTTATGTGTCGTAACTAAGTTAATTATCTGGGGTTGTGATGAAATCCAATATCACCGGTTTATAAGTGGTTATTTTATAGTTTGGGTAATTTAAAGGTTTACTTATTAAGTCTTAAGCTTAATGCATCTTGTTAACTGGCCATTAATAACATTGATCTGGTAAATCTAAAACAAACTTGACAAAGGAATTTTAGGTTTCAGGCTTAGACTTAGTAGTCCACGATCTTCCTTGAGGATAGATAACCCTTTAATAGATTTCCTTACAGGATAGACATATACCTGTCGGGCGGGGGTAACCACAATTGGAACTTAATCTTAATGAATCCAGGTAATTTGGTTGACATAGATATATGGTTCAATTGGGTTATACTGGGTATTTGCATCTGACCATCGACAGAGGCTTTTGCGTAATTTCGTGTTCCAGGTTAGTAAACCGATATATTACACAAACATGAAATAACCACTTCATCTTTAAAATGATATTGGAAGAAATCACAACCCTGGATAGTTTTATAAATTTTAATTATCCTCAACCTACTTTTGCGCAATTTTATTTACTTGTTTTTAAATTTAAAGCCATCACCCAATCAATCAATCAATCTGTTAGATACTAGTAATCATTTGGCTTCATAAAAAATTAATAGCTTAGGTTTTAAGTCCTCGTGGGATCGATACTTTTTATACTACTTGAACGATACGTGCGCTTGTGTTATATGCGTGTTATTTCACATCGGTCAATAAGCTTAATCTAATTTGTCCAAATATGTATAATTATGTGACTAATCTCATTTGTCTACCACTTTGATTTAATCCAATTAAATCAAGATAACGCTTAATTAATGGATTAGTTACATGTCTTCCACTTTGATTTAATCCAATTAAATCAAGCCAAAAACACCTATAATTACATACTTGCAATTACCATAATATCCTCAAATGGTAGAGACAATTATGAAATTACGACAAAACCCTTGTGTAATTAATCCAATTAGGTCAAAGTAAATAATCAATATTATCCAATAACACTTGATTATCTTAGTTGATAATTATAATATCGAATATTATCTTTAATCAAAATTAATCAACTACCCAAGTGCTCAATGAGTACACTTCATATTGAGACTCTCTAAGTTTAGACACGTTCGTCATATAAGCCTAGCTAAGATGTACGTAATCTGGCCACCTCCGAATTCGCGAAGAACACGAACGACCTTTCTGAACTATAAATATTGAGGTCATAACATAGGCTTAATAATCCCTCCGTCGTAGGCTATCCGAGTTGTGCTTAGGAAGCATAGAATACACGGTCAAGTTTCTGAGGTGCACATCTCATGTCGACATGTCCACGATTCTTCACAGTTAATGCGATCCACCCTAGGTGATCGACTTTGGCCAAAGCTTTAAGAATCGTGACTTTACTCACATGGATACCTAAACCCATTATGGTACACATACGGGCCGACAGATCCTATCTTGCTTCGCACTTGATTACTGAGTGCATCGGTCCACACCCAACAGACATCTATAGGCCAGATCATGAAAGATTTCTGGCATACATGACATCAAAGTGTGGAAGATCTCACACAAAATTAATGTTATCCTATAGTGAAAGGATTACATATGCTACTCGACTCGAGGAGATTCCAATTGACGGTGGTGTGTACTTCCAACTATTAGGAATCACCTGTGAGTCATTCAGTATTCGGTCCAACCAATACCCACACTTCTATACGAGTTTCCAAAACTCATGGTAGATCGGGTTTAAACCATTAGAACTCCAATTCTAATATACGACATGTGCTAGTCTTCTATGTTATAGGAATTCGACTGTATTCCAAAATCAACGAATATGAATATATATATTTTAAGAATAATTTACAATAGTAATACTTATCTCAATGTCGGACCATATAGTGTCCAGTATTACTACAAGACTATTCTAAGATCAATGTCATTCTTAACATATCTATACATCAATCTAATACGCATAATGACAATACCAATAATAAGGTATGAAATGAAAATGTAGTTATTTTATTAATAAATAATAAAATGTACAATTCGGATTGACACTCCAAGCACCAACTCCAACACCGACTGTGCTCACTGCTTTTTGTATTTGATTGCATGCTTAACCGTTTTTTTGTTATGCTCATCATCATTGATCTAAGCATGTTTAATTGTTTCATTATACTATTTTAGTTGATGATATGCATGTGTTCGTTTTACTGTCTAAGATAAGTTGATATGCATGATTAGTTGTTGCGCTAGATTGCTTTATACATGTTTTGCTTACTGTATGATCTATGAAATAAGTCCGACCAAACTTGTCCTATGTTCGGCCAGACATTAATGATATTCGGCCCTGTGATCCCGTGGTGAATTGGATGGAAACCCGGACGTAAGTTCCATAGCCGATTTTAAATGGACGGTAATTTGGTTCGCACTTGGAATATATCTCTACGTACCACTAGGAGATGGTCATTTCGTTATGAATGCATTCAAAATGCATGTTTATTAATATGTTATTGCGTATGAATGTTTCTACATTTCTAGACTATGAAGTATATCTTGCCAGACTTCTAATAAATTTGGCCGGACATGAAGATTTAATGTCATATCCGGCCGACCTTAGGCCATATCTGACCAGGCCTTTCCTTGGCCAGACACACTTAATACGTGTTTTAGCCTGTTTATCTAGTTTACTTATTATTGTAATTTCTTATTTTCGCACATAAACTTCATTTATTTATTTACTGCTTTTCATGTTTGCGCCATGATATGTGGATTATAATTGTATTGCATGTGAGTGCATTATAAGACATGGGATACCTCATTTGAGTGTAAATATTATACTGACATCAGTAAAAGACCATTCCGAACGCAAATAGATTTAAGGTCAGACCTTACGAGGGGTGTAGTGCGACCTTAAATCATTCTTATTGTCTCATACCAAGTGGAGACTCTCTTATTCTCTGGTTAGTCCCTCTGCGGGACTATCCGTGCTCTCTACGGATTGCGAGCCCAACAATGTAGTGGTCGCCAACGTTATAGGCATAGCGTTAAATCCCGCTTCGATCTTACATACTTTTACCGTGTTTTCCTTATATGAGCTTAAATAAATTGAAATGTGGTTGGGCTTTTCCAAGTCCTGCCTATATGCTTGCTCAATTTTGATGACTTGTTTTTTTTCACGACTGCTGCTTTTGTATTTTCCAACCCTGTATTTGATTTTGTGGTTTGACCTATTATAAGGTGACAATTGTATTTTGTTCAAAGCATAATTTTTAAATGTTTGATTATGGTATAGCAAAAATCCCAACGAGTTCGGAGCTCCGTAGGGATTGACCTCAATCAGGGTGGGTTCGGGTCCCCAAAATATATCAAAATCTTAATCGGGTCGAGTTCGGGTCCCGATTCAATCTTGACATCCAAATCGGGGATGGGTTCGAGGCCTCGAACCCGAGTAAAGTTTCCATTTTTTATTATTTTTAGACTACAAACAGAAATTTATTGCCTTATTTTAAGATTTTCATATAAAAGTTGAAAATTAACAGTAAAGTAAGTGGGGATCGGGTCCCCACCTATTCCCCATCCCCATTCGGGGATAATGGGAAATATCCCTATTCGAGAAATTTCGGATTTGAGATGGATTTGAGGATTTCTTAATAATTCGGGTTCGGTTTTGAGGATCATGGTCCCCGACCCGAACCCACCCCACTGCCATCCATATGTTCGATTAATGATAAGAAATTATGATTATTAATTGTGATTTCTTTTAAAAATTGAATTTTTCTATACCTAAAATTTTTAATTTTTCTCCACTATCAAAATATAATAAAAGAGCACCATAATTATTTTTTTTAACATAAATCAAAATTACATAACATCTTATATGAACCATTGTTTAATCACTATATTTTTTTAATCGCAAAACGAGAACAAAATTTGAGAACTGCAATATGAGCATGCATAATTTAATAACACTTTTTATCACCGTTTATCAAAGATTTGAAAATCCTTGCTGCTGATAATGTTGCTTCTCCACTAGTGTTAGACATATAATTTATAAATTAAGAGTAATCGATGTTGCATTTTTGTTCTATTCTCCAATTTATACATCCTCATCACTCTCTCTGAGGGTTTCTCTCTCAATCTACCTCTCCCTTCCAGATTCTTATCTGTTGTGTTGAATGAACATACTGTAGCAGTTTTCCTTGCTGCTGCTGCTGATTTCCAGACCCCTTCATTTCCATATGTACACTAGCATATTAACGTCAGTCTAGGCCCTGCCTATGCCATTAAATAAAACACCGACTACGTTCAGTCCTTTGACGCTATGGTACTCTATTCGTCATCATTGTTTCATTAAACTCGGTATTTGGCACCTACATGTCTGTTATCTAAATCTAAATATGACAAGTTAGTAGCTCGTGTAGTCGGAGATTAATAATAAAAATAAAAAATCCGAGGGGGAAAAAGTAGAAATCCACAGTTAACAGGAAGTATGAATCACCAGTATGTTTAGTTTTTCCATTCCCATAACTCGTGACATTAAATATGGTTGAATGCTGACCAATAACCAAAAACCACCAAGAGAATTAAATAATGTTCAAAATGAAAATTAAACAATAACACTAGTGAGAAAACCAAGTTTAACTGCTGGTATCATCTCAAGTTTTAAGTATGAAAATGAGAACATGACAAAAACAGAAATTCCGATATGGAGTTTCAGTAAACATTTAAGCAGAACCAGCACCTTTGCCCTTCTTCCTTTGTATCTTCTTCATGTAGAACTCCAGCTCTTTACCCTCCAAGATGTATCTGTCAGAAATCAGATTGCCCATCATCAATGCAAGAAAAGAGAAAGCAACTATGACGATTAATCTTGAACTAGCCAACTACTTCCATTGAAATAAAGGAAAACTATGGTCTATGATTATAAAGAAAAGCTTCCAACAGACCAGCTAATTTTTAGCTGTATAATGCAATGAAAGACTCGTATCTGGATTTTACAATAAGAAAGTTCGGGTATTAGTAACAGCCTTCAAAACATTTTTGGGGCTAGCAAGGAGACTTCACTAAATTTGACAACTAGGAGTAGCATACCCATCAGCACGTCCACACTGGCCAGGGCGAGATGAGATACAAGCTAACAAACGACCACTACCAAACTGCTCTTCAATATGTGCGTCAAGGTTGCGATCTTTCTGGCGCTTCTCAAGTTTTCTCAAGACATGGCTGCTCTTCTTTGCCTCTTCAGTATTAGGAGCAGCCTCACCTTCCTATCAAACAGTGACATAATAAGTTTAATATGTAAATAGTAATCTCGCATTCATAGGAAACCACCAACAGAAGAAAATTACAGGGTCATCCTTAATAAACAAGCTTATGAAGCAGACACTTACTGGAAAGCTCTGTTATAGCATAGATTTCCATGGAGTTGGCAAAAAATTTAGAAAAATATGAGAATTAAGTATAAGTACAGATTTGAGTAAAAAATCATTAATTACCCACCCGCACAATAATAACTATCCTTATCCAATTATTAATAAAAACCTCTTCTAATAATCTTTCTTATGGTCTATTTGAAACAGAATTCTACCATTCCATTAAATGAAAACTTAATTAAAAAAAGACTTCCATTTCAGATAAAGCCAACCCATATGAATAAAATATGAAACAATATATCAATAACTCAGCACATCAAAGAAGAAGTACGACGCCAACTCAGCTACAAAATAACCCAAAGTGAAAAGAACTATAAACATAGTCAACAACTCATAGCATAAGGCAATAAAAATATCGTCATACCTCTCCTTCTTTCTTGGCAGGGATAGCAGCTGCAGCCTTCTTCTTACGACCAATGTCAACACCATAATGCTGGAGATACCACTGCTTGAACGGTGCTGCATCAACCTGAACAATGGCACTCTTCACCAAAGTTTGAGTACGGACCAGCTCATTGTTCGAGGCATTGTACACCACATCAAGAATTCTGGTCTTACGAGTCACAGCTTCGCTTCCCCAGGAGTAGTTTCCTGTGTCAAGCCTCAAAGCACGCCATTTCACATTACCTCCACGAACCCTAATCCTCCTTACTGTCTTGTTGCTCGACAGCTTAGTGTTTGCAGGTTGCCTACCGAGCTCATACCTTCAATCAACAGGCAAAGCAACTCATCAATGCATAAAATCCAAGATACATTCCCCTCAAAACTAACAAAAATAAGACAACCTCATTAAAATGAAACTCCCGTTAACCATGGCAACAAAAATACCCATATCTTCACTAAACTATTCGACAGAATTTATGTTTTTGGGTTCAAAATATAGATAAATAACAAATTCAATAAGTTTAAGAGATATATATAGGAATTAACAAAGATGCCAAAGGCCATGGCTGAGCTATTTTCTTTTATAACAAAAGAAAGATAATATCTTGAGATCAAAATCAAATCTTTCAACTGCACACAGTATCTTAAAACTAAAGGGATTCGAACATTGTGATAAAATAAAACATATGTAAAAAAAAAAAAAAAAAAGTAAACAATATAAAAATATACACAATCAAACAAATCAATCTTCGAATTTAAAATGACAAAAGAATAAATGAACTTACTTTCTCTTCTTCCTCCAAGCCTTCTTCTTGCCTCCAGTGGCACGCCTCTTGTGCATGGAATCACGCGAAATACCTATCAAAGACACATAAAATCAACTTTTGTCATTTTTTTTCATCAAAACAAAAATGACATTGACAAGAGATTGAAGAGCAGTACAGATTTTGAGAAATACCCATTTTAGTAGAGAGAAATTTCTTAGGGTTTCTCTGTCTGCAGGAGCTTGGTAGACGATTTTGAGGCAGAGAAATAAAAGTGAAGCACAAGACGCTGAGTTATGCTGCCAATCAAAAACCCTAAAGGACTGTTATACGAAACGACAGCGTTTTGCTTGAAATATAAATTATAATGCTTGGTTGGGCTTCGGCTTGATAAAATCTAACCCACCAAAGTCTGACTTGGGCTACAGTTCGAAGTACAGCCCAATTGTTTTTATGAGGGTTTTTACTAGAAAATCCAAAACCACATTTAAGAGGTGTATACGGTTCGGTTACCGTTAACCCCAAAAGATTAATCGTATTTGTATGATTAATTATAACTGAACTGAATCGTACAATTAAAAAAATTGATTGTAAATAAATGTGAAAATATTTTATTACAAAGAACTTACACTTAATTTTTACATGATTAAGTTACCTACCTAAATTACATTTTATTATTCTTTTAAAATATTCTTTTGAAACCGGTCCAAACTTGAACCTTACGGTTTCGGTTTAGAACCCGACGGTTCTAAATTAAATATAATTGTAACTAAATCGGTTGTGATCAGTTCGGTTATGATTCCCTAACCGAATTGGTCAAATCGGTTCAGTTATTGTTCAGTTTCGGTTACGAGCTATAACCAGACGGGTCTACTTGCAAAAATAAAAATAAAACAAACCTTCGCCCCATACAATATTTTGAATTTAGTCCAACTAATTAATTTATTGCATGTGTTGCCCGTGGGTTCCAAATTTCCAATTCCTCTTTATTGACAAATAAGAGTAGATCTGGCCACCGGTTCGGTTCGGTTCCGAACCAGAACTGAACTGGATAATTTTGATTTGGTTCCGGTTCCACAAGAATGTGGAATCGGGAATGGAAACCGAATATGATGGTTCCGGTTTCCGATTTTTTAATTAATTTAATTTTTTTTTAAAAATGGAATTTCAAATTTATTTAAAATTATTAACTTGAATTTATATTACATAAATTTAAAAACTTAAATTAAAAATAAAATAAAAGAGTTTGAACTTAAATTTTTAAAAACTTAAGTTGCCTACATATCCTCTAGGAGTTGGAGGAATCAAAGCTCATGTAATTCCATTATATTTTTTAGATAGTTCCATTCCTCATCATAATTATTTACTCATCATCATTATCTGCGCCTATTGTTGATCCTTTAGTTCCCGTTCCGCTTGTATTTACAGATGCATTGTCAAACAAGTCTTCAAAGTCATCGGGGGCATCTTCTTGTTGCCTCGAATTAGCTCGGGCACAATCATCCACACATGTTGTTGTTTATAAAATGCTTGGATGTAATGAATACCTTATCGCTTCCAAAATATTGCCTCCTAAGCTGAAGGCTTGTCAACCGCAATGGTGGAAACAAGTGCAGTCAGCATCTCTTTATAAATATTTGATAAAACAGAATAGATATTTTGATGTCGGTTCCACCAGTCAAGTACTTAAAAAATTTTACTTACTAAACTTTTAGGAGGAAACTCGAAATTGGTAGATAAATAATTATCGAATTTTGGGTTGTTACTTGTGCTATCCCTCTGTTTTTATTTCGTTGTAGACTTGTAGTAATCAACGATCACATACGCTAAGTCTTGAATGTATTATGGGTTCGCTATTAGATTGTCCTGATGATTGCAAGTTATATCTACTAACATAATCATTAAATCAATCTATTAAATCAATTTTTATTCCGTTTATTATTTTTCTAATATTAATTTCATCATCTATTCCTAAAAATGCGTAATAAGTTTGTAAGTCATTATTCAAACCTTATAATTTCAATCTTGGATAAAAAATTATGGCAATAAGATTAAGCAACGAAATGTCTTTAAAATAAATCAACTATTTTCGCTTCATAACATAACAGCAATAGCTTCAATTAAAACAATATCATTAACATTTGAACTTTCAGCATGTTCATATAGAGTACCAAGAAAAAATTTGGTGTATGATAATAAACACGACTAAAAATATTTGTAGCATCATTAAAACTTTTATAAGTTCTAATTTTTTCCACAAATATCATATTGACTAGGCAAAAGTATTATATATTGGGAAAAAACTATATAATACATCTTTTTATTGAAAAAAATTAATTAAAATAAAATCAGTTGAATTCCAACGAGTTGGAACATCTCGTGAAAATTTTACAGATTTAACATCATTTAATTTACAAAACTTGGCCAATTCTCTCATGACATTAGAATATGACCAACTACAATTAAGTGCAATCTTAATAAGATTAATGTGATGTTTTAAAAAATTCAGACCATCTTGAACACATAAATTAAGGACATGACATGTGCAATGAACATGAAAAAATCGACCCCCCAAATTTGGTTGACATATTTCTTTTAAATCTCTAATTGATGTAGTATTTGCATATGCATTGTCAAAATCAATTGTTAAAATTTTACTTAATAAACTATATTCATCAAAAATTACTTTAATCATTGTATAAATATTTATGCAGTATGTTGCTCATCATAAACTCTAAATACAAAAAGTCATTTTTGCATGTTCCATGATATATCAATTCAATGACAAGTTACACTTATGTATGAGTATGTTTGCCAATTGTCATTCTAAATATCAGAATAAATAGAAAGAAAACCTTTAATATCTTTAAATATTTCATTTAAAATAATTTTACCATATTTGTATTATTTAAAAATTTATCATTTTGTTGTATTTTTAAGCATTTTACAGGTATGAGGATTTAAAGCATTTCGAACATAATTAGTAAAAGTAATTTTTTTACCAAAATTTAAAGAAATATGTACCATACAAGCAAATTTACCACATTCTTCTGTATTTTTTATATTAGAATATTTAAATAAATCTAATGTCCATTTGAGTTAAGTAAATTTTGAAAATATCAGAAGATCGAGACTTAACTTCTATTCTCTGTGTACCGATACTTTGGACGCTCTCTTAGGTTGGCACATTGGACATCGTTTTCTCATATGAGCTTGTCATTTTTTGTTAATATTGAAGAATTGCAAAATTAAATCAATAGGAGAAATTGAAGATGAGAGAATTGAGAATTGAGAATGAGATAATTAAAGAAGTTGAGAGATTTGAGAATGTAAATTAGTGTGTTAAAAAATGAAGAATGAACGAACCCCATATTTATATATTTTTGGATTATTTTTGTTATACATAAATTGCCCCTAAAATTAATCGTTTTATTAATGTTATTAAGGGTAATTTAGTAAATACATAAATATTTAACATTTTACAAAAAATAAAAATAAATAAATAAAGGCACCAGGGAGCCGTTGCTCCCTGCTGGTTCTAACCTAACGGTTCCGGTTAGAACCGTTGGAACCGTCTGGTTCTATTCGGTTCGGCTAGGGTATAACCCTAACCGAACCGAACAAATCCAGTTCCGATTCTGGATCCGAAATCGGAACCCGTTGGAATTGAAACTGGTCGGTTCCTATCGGTTCAGTTTCATTTCCAAACCGGAACCGTGGCCGGGTTTAAATAGGCGCGTGAGATAATTGGGTAAAAGAGATTATTTTGTTCTGTTTTGTTTTTATAAATTTTAATTTCATAAATACATATCTCTTATGAAAAAATTAGATATTATTGATTTACAAAATCACAAACTTTAAAATAAATATTATGATCTATATATTTCGCAAAAAAAAAAAAAAAAAAAATCTAATACGTTTATAAGAGGGTTGATGATTTCAGACTAATTCTTTTTAAACACGTTATATCACTGGCTACATCCGGCCACCTGTTTTCTTTATAATTAATTGTTTATTTATTTATCATCATGTTTATGTTTTCTTTATAGTTAATTGTTTATTTACTGCTATTACTGTTTTACTTTTGATCTAACCATTTTTTATGTTGTTATGGTTGCTATCTGAATGTAATCCTATGATTCCAGTCCTTCTAGTTTACACAGCAAGTTCGACCGGACGTACAAGGACAATATATATATGCAGCCAGATCCGATCTATGTCCGACCAAATTCGGTCTATTCGTTATTAATTATGTTTCCTTATTGCTTTTATGGATGTTTGCCCATTGCATGAAATATAAACAGTTTTGTATGCTTCTTGCATTATAAGGCATGTGGATTCTCTTTTGAACCTGGATATTATATCGGTATCGGTAAATGACCATTCTAAATCCAAAAAGGTTTAAGGTCAGACATATCTTTTTCATCTGAACTTCGAAATGTAATTTTTAAAATTCTACATACACTTAATATACATACCTACGACCAGTGTTTTAAAACCCGACCCGACCCATCGACCGGGTATAAGAAGAGTGTCAAGGGTCCGAGGTTTAACTGGGGGTCGACATAAGATCAATAATATATATATATATATATATATAAGTTTAAAAATTTGCAACTTTCACTCTATTCGACTACAATATGAGAATTTTCTCAAATCTTTATTTTGTCCCATAACACACAAATTCAAATACCATATTTTAGATGTCTACATACTCATATAGTGGAAATTTATGGAAGTTAATACACATTCTCATATTTTTATAGCATACGATCGCGGGCCCGTACTGACTCGGGACTCGGGAAATAAATAGCATAACCGGATATAAAAATATGGCATTTTATTAATAATGTGGTCATTACTTTACATCATTTACAAAGCAACATCCAAGGGCGAGAGAGTTCATGTCTAATGCCCCTCGATCACCGAAGCCCCATTGGCCATCCTAAAGCTCACCTAGGCTCCCCCCTAAAAAATTTTAAAAACACTACACAAGTTTCACCAGAATACATACCTAACGCTTGAGTGGTCACACCCCATCTAAAATCTAAAATATAAAGAGTTTCTGGGAACTCTTTCAGCGAGTTAATAAGCCATAATATAAGTGAATTAGGGTTTAAATTGCTTCAATTGACGAGCTCATCTTGATGGTTTTCTACAACACCCCCACTTTTGTTGAAAAATGCACAGTTAAGGCCAAAAGTGGGCACACTGCAAGAATCTCCAGCCAAACTTCAAAATCAGACTCCACGGCGGAAATTTTCCCAGTACATGTGATTATGAGCTTCACTCGTGACCTTAGTCTAACTCGATCTGGCACCCTGGAACATCAGCTTCTTCATAATGTTGCAAAACTAGGTTAGCGGGTAGCAGCAAGCGAGCATGTACAAAGTGGTAGATCGTGCTAGCGGGTTGTGACAAAGGTGGCTTTGCCGTAAATGTGCAAAATTAAACCGCGACACCTCTCCAATGCTTGTGAAAATGTATATAGTCGTGAAAAATTAATGTGAGTACTGCTAGCTTGATACTGAGATCATGACATCCTCATCTACTTCATTCATTGGCGTCCTCGACAATGACTTAGCTTGGGAGCTTGCTCAAACCGCATACTGTCTTTATTTCTGATTCATCTAAATGTCTTAATTTTTCGATCCTTTATGTGCTCTATTCCAGGTTTTTACTTCTAGTTGAATTTCTCCATCTTACAAGTGGTTAATGTTATTGTGTGTCTGCCTCGTTAAAACCTTACCGGTAAAACCTAATTAGGAAAAAACTCGAACGAAGGAAAACGAATATAGCCCACAATGACAAAGATGATAAAAGTTTTATTTGGTCTGATAGCATCTCCGCACATGTTTGGATCACCAACCCCATACACTGATCATGCTGCTTCTGAGACTCATCCCACCGAGAAATCATTGATGAAGTC